>JAPMOB010250726.1:0-21802 GCA_029875015.1 Lepomis gibbosus | reverse complement strand
GTAGTATAGACCCAGCTCCCAACCCAACTTTGAGAATAGATTAACGGCGATATTTTTTTTATCGCCCGATGAGAGTCTCATGTTAACGGCGATAACGGCCCACCACTAATTTTTTGCCGCTATTAAAGCCCCATGATCTGGCATAATCACAGAAAGAATAAACATGTTTCCCTTGTAAATGTTAATATAAACGTTGGTGCAGAAACAGTGATAGTGTTGCACACTCTTGGCTTAAATTTTCCATGTTATCTGTCAGTGGCCAAGTCATAATAACTTTACTGTTTTACTGAATAATTAATGAATTTCATTTCTTAATATATCTTCCTAAAGAAAACTCATTTCTTGACTGGCTCCTCTCTGCTGTCTCAGAAGAGACACCTTTTGTGCTGTGTCAGCCACCGTAGCTGTCCTACGCTCTGAGGACAGTGGTAGACTGGAAAGATTGTGGCTATTCACAACCTTCTCCACTAGATGCCACTAAATCTTACACACTGAACCTCTAAGAAAGTCAAAGGTCATAAAATAGTGACTGGGACCAGTTGTATCATTTTATGGTGCACACCAGATCAGCCGCTAAAATAAAATTGAATTATAATTATAATTCAATCTACACGTCTGTGTGGTTTTTGAACGATCCAAACCCTTGTTGTTCATTCTGCTCATGTCGCTGGGCAGAAGACACATTATTAAATCATGGTGAATAGCCAACACATTATCACCCTGAAAACCTCTTGCTAACTCAAAAGCCACAGCTATTACCATAGAATACAAGCATCTACTCATACATATGCATTTTCACATGTACAGAACAAACACTGGTTCTTTCATGCTGTGATGTATCCTTGCATCAAATGTTAACCCTCAGACAGTCCTTTAAAGTACACACACACACTCTCTCTCAGAAATAGGTGGGAGCTGGGAATGTTTGTCTTTGTGCTCACTTTGGAAGCTAACCTCTCTTCAAAAGTTCAATGAAATGAAAATATTACATTTGTCATCTTCTGTCCATAACTTCTGTCTATTTTTACATTCCACAAATAAAATGTGCACTTATGTCAGGGGTTCTGGTGGCCTTTTGGTTAGGACATATACCACTTAGCCAATGTCCACAGTCTGATTCTGGCCAGGGTCCTTTTTGTTGCATGTTTCCTGTCACCCTCTGCATTTTCAACGGTCAGATGAAAGCAATAATGCCCTAAAAAATCATCGTAAATCATCTTGTTTTCACAAACAACCACTTCCCTCTGCACTGCAGGCCGCATCACTGCTAACTGTAGACAGACACACTATGTCTGTGATGTCTGCCATATGAGCCTTTTAAATAAACATGAAATCTGTATCTGGATATTTTAACTACATCTCTTGATATTGGGCCATGTGTGTGTGTGTGCATCATCTCCGCAGTGACACATTAACGGTGTGACCAGAGGTTTCTTTATTGCGTGTTCATTCAGTCAATCTCCCATTAGCCTGATGATGCTGTTAATGTGGCTCCCGCTACATGTTGAATTAAACATATTCCCATTAGTTCTGGATGAAGTAATGCAGCAATTGATGAAAATTCCATCAACACACTCCATAATTCTATTACTGTCTCGACTAAATGTTGTGCCTAGATTTTTTTGAATAGTTCTCTCAGAGAGAAGCAGCTCCCTCCCTCCTTCTTTCTTTCTACTCTGTTTTTCTTTGCTTTCCATTGGATTGATGGGAATAAAGTGAAGATGAATGTTTTTGCCCACATTTTTGTTTAATTCATTAAAAGAAAAGCACCAAGATAAAGAAGTTGTGAGGTAAAGTTTGACCTTGTGGGAAACGATGATATAAGATAGAATAAAATAATTTGGTATTTTTGACCAAGCTGTACAGGTACATCCCAAAAAATTAGAATATTATGAAAAGGTTAATTTTTTTCCATAATTCAATTCAAAAAGCAAACATTTAATTTATTCTAGATTTATTACAAATGAAATGTTTCAGGCATTTGTTGTTCTCTTGATGATTACAGCCTACGGCTCATGGAAATCCAAAATCCATGTCTTAGATTATTAGAACAGTACAATAAAGAAAGTAGAATACAGAAATGTCAATGAGAATAGCCTTTATTCTCTCAATCTACTTTTGTTCAAACAACCACAAAAAGACTTCTGATAGTAATCTGCATAGCTGATTTTGATACTTTTTGTGAAGAAGAGCAACTGGTGCAAAACACAAGATCAGTCATCTGATACAATGCAATCATCCGTCACCTCATTGTAAGGCATTGGTTGTTTTTGTGAAGTACCTGCAAGGCTCAATGAAGCACAGCACGCATCGTGACAAGACAGCAAGGGCAAATGTGTTCCATTTGAATCCCCTGCTCCTCGCCTGCCCACTTTCCCTCCACTCTCCATGTGGCCTCCATGTGACATATGCTGTTGTTACGCTATACCAAAGACTGAGTGGAAGAAAGTGAGGTGAAGTGGAACTACTAATGAAATGCATAAACAGTGTTTCACTGCCCTCTCTGGTTAAGTTTCAAGTTGCAGGTTTAAAAAATAAAAGCTTTAAAAAGAAAAAGCTGATTCCAGAATAACAAAAAAGGCAGGTAACAAAAACAGAGGGATCAGGCTGAGGCAGAATCCAAAAACAAAGGAGAAAATACAAAAACTAACAGACCAGTATGGCACAAAGAAAACAGGCAGCATGAAAGCTACATGCAGCAAATGCAGGACTGGAACAGACACAAGACGACCTGACAACTGAAAGAGGGAAGAGACACTGTGGCTTTTTTTTTTTATATATATATATATACCTCAACTTTAGATATTTACTTTTAACTCGGCGCCAGCCAGGTTTAACCTGACAAAATCATTGCATCACACAGTTAATCCTACCCATAAGGGATGTAGGTAACATGGCAATATGTACATCCTTAAAAGAAAAGACAATACCTTTTAGGAAAACCTGAATAAAATCCCACACGCAGAAATCAGTTTTAGTTGAAGAAAGTACAAGAAATTTTGTTGTCAGAAACATTTTAACAAAAGCAGGGCATGGACCAACAATGAATAGCTCACACAATCAATAAACCAATCAACAATACAGCGTGTGTGTGTATGTAATCGGCTGCTCCCAAGAATGTAAGCACGGTCCGGACTCGAACCAGCGACCTCGGGCAAGGGAGGCGGACGCGCTGACAAGGAGGCAAAAATCTATAGGTTTACGCACTGCAGAGCCTCGCTGGCTTCCATCACACGTGAGCTGGTTATTAAAATATATATAGCCACAACAGTCAGGGGAAGTAATCAGATCACTCTGTTGTACCTCATATCCATTCCCACACATTTATCATTCCTTTTTCATGTGATTTTTCTTTTACTAAGTACCCAAAAATGATTTTGACAGTAACAACAGTAAATAGAATTTGTAAACTTCCCTCTTTTTTTGATGAAGATAATTCAACCTTAGTCAACTTGCTTTGGTGCCCAAACCAAATCCAACCACAACCATATATGTGGTAGATTATAAATAATTTCTGCTGTGGTCAATACACAATGTCAGTGTCTTGGTTTTGGCAAGCACTGAGAAACAAGTCAAGTGTCAAGTCCTCAGCCGGTCGTCTTCCATCTTTACGCACATTTTGCTCTTCAGTATCTTTATAAATGTGTGATGTCTTCATTTCTATCAAAATAGCACATTTCTATCTAGTTTTTTCCAGACAATGGTGGATAAAGGGTTGGATTTCAGTGTAATGACCTGCTTTTTACTTGCTGTCTCACTCTGTTTTCCACTGAATATTTGTGTGTTTTGAGTTGTGGTTTTGGGACACACATGTCCCCTCTATGTTTATATGCTACATTTGCATATTATATTTTCAGAGTTTTTGGACTCTCTTGGGGATACATATCCAAAAATATTGTGTACATACAATGTTTTGCATTATTTTTGTATTACTCAGCACCACATGGACATAAATGAATAAAAGTGTGTGATAAATTATGTAAATGTAATGATTCCTCTTGTGTTTTTTCCCCACTTCTTGTGGTAAGCAATTGCTTATTTGCACACCCAGTAGACACAGAGCAAGTTAGTTATATTTGTTTCCAGCTGATGAATGTGAGTCCAGTGTTCACTCTCCTTTTAGCTCTGGTTTGGTCTCCATCAACTCCTCGGGCCATACATTTTACCTGCCAGATGTTCCACTTTCTTCACCAGTTAGTTTCTAACTGCATCTGTTTGGTGCGGAGCAGGTAGTGCATATAGAGTTTATCAACACTGAGACTGAACCAGATAGGAAATATGCCACAAACCAAAACATTGAGTAGAAAGAGGCTATAAAGCTGGGTTGCAGAGATAGCAATAATTCTCTGACTTCACCACTGTGAGCAACTCCTCTCGCATTACACATAACACTAACTTGTATATGTATAAAAATTATGATGTTCTGAACATATATACATACATTTTCATATTGAAGTCAGTCAATTTAATTAGTCTCCTAAATCAGTTATTTTAAGGCATTAAATCTGGTTAAGATACCTGGTTTGTTTCCCTACTGTTAAACATTTATTACTTTCATTTTGGTTTTCACTCTCAAACTTGCATTGCACTACGGGTATATTTTTACATAAGCAAAAAGCCTGACAGTAGGCACTACTTAATGTTACTCTCATTTCCCCACTGTGTTAGCCCTCAGTTAAAGAGGCAGCTGGTTTATTCATGGTAACAAGGAAACTCAATCCCAAGATACCAAAGGTTCATGTAAATAATTTAACCTGAATTAGCTCAACTAGCACAAAGGTGATCTTTGAATTAATCTGTCCGCCAACATCGTCCACTCTGATATCTGCTCATCCTTTAAATATCCTCCTTTGTTCTGTTATTTTTCAGGAAAATGATTTAAATGCTGTCTGTGAACATGCTGTATATGAAGTGTGTAATGCATGTATAAGTATTTTAATCCTGTATTTAATTCCCAGTGTGTGTGTGTTGATGTGTTTATTTTGAGTCTAATGACATGTTATCTCCTGTGTCCTCATTAGTAGTTATCACAGCGCTGTCATGTCAAGCAGCGACAGCTTCCAACGTAGAAAACTCCCACCGGCTCTGCAAGCACACACACAGACACACACACAGACACACACACTATGTGTACTCTTGTGTTTGCACAAAGCAGCTCTTTCGTCTTTGTTTCTCGTTCTTCCTTATTTCACATACATAAAAAGAAAGAGGAGATCAGTGCGTCATGGGAACTCTCCTGCCAGTCAAGGCCTACAGTATCATCACTAAGGGATGGTTCAGGAATCACCTGAGCCAGCGCTATTCTCCAAACTTTATCAAAGAGGAAAGTGTTAAATCTACTCTTAAATGTGGAGATGGTGTCTGCCTCCCAAACCCAAACCTGATTCCAAAGGAGAGGGGCTTGATAGCTGAAGGCTCTGTCTCCCATTCTACTTTTGGAGACTCAAGGAACCAGATGTAAGTCTGAATTCTGGGAGCGCGGTGCTCTGGTGGGGTAAGGCAAGAATTATACTTTCCGCGAGGGTCCGCATGACGAAAAAATCGTCATCAGAGGGGGTACGCGTAGGGTCCCATTTTTTGTAACCGTGCAGACCTGGCAACTCGCGCTACCAAGGGAAACAACACATCTATTGCACATGTGTGGAACGTGTCCGCCAAGCTCACTGCTGAAGGTAGCATAAACAGAAGTAATCCGCGTCCGGGTCCACTCCCAAGTATATTCAAGGCTTAATAAGGTACTGTTACGACCCGTGAGGTCTGTGTGTTTTCTGTGTTGCTGTTGGCGTGTCTTTCTTTTCTTTTTGCAGGTGTGTACCTGGTGTGATGCTGGGCGGATCCCGCAGCTGTGGCTAATCAGCCATTAGTGGACCTTTATAAGCAGAGCAAGGGGAATACTCTGTCTCACTTCTTGCCCCAGCCAGCTCGTCTTAGGACCGACTTGTGTGTGTGCTTTAACTTACTGTGTGGATTCCTGTGTGGAGTATTGAGAGTATCGTTGTGTGTACCGCTGTGTGGTTTTGCAGGAGTGCGAAACCTCTCCTCGCGCCGTGAGGTCTGTGACTCCGGGGAGAGAGTTATCTCGGCGTCTGTGGACGACCGGTGTAGTGAGCGACGGGCGACTGTGTGGCCTTGTTTTCTGTTGTTTTTCTATCATATACTTTACATCGTCTCTTGTGTTAACAGAGATCGCCTTTTGTTCATTAATCGCTTTTATTTTGTTTGTTTAATAAATACATATTAACTCGTTACACGTTTTGAGTCCTCCTTTAGTTTTTCCACCCGGTTTATTTATCTTTTGTTCGTCCCACACCCCTAGACCAGCCGGGGCGTAACAGGTACTATGAACTCTTAAGATGAGATGGCGCCTGACCATCAAGAGCTTTGTACGTGAGAAGAAAGAATTTAAATTGTATTATTTTACAAGAAGCGGAGAAGCTTACATAGGAGGAATCTGACCTCTTTTTCTAGTTGACTTGCAATGGTACATAGATGAACAAAGGCAGTCCTTTAAGTTTGTTTAATGTGGGAATTAAATGACATATCCTGATCAAAGAAAACTCTGATTCCATATGGCAGTGCCAAGGTGATGCCATCTAGACTAACTTTATCTTTATATAATATGTTTCTGAGGTGTTTGGGACAAGTACAGTAACTTTAGTTTTGTCAGAGTTTAACAGAAATTGCAGGTCATCCAGGTGTCACATCCTCCACTCTGTAATAGGATGTTATGGTCAGTGGTGTCGAATGCAGCACTAAGACCTAAGTACAGAGAAGTCATTTATCTGATGCAATTAGAAGGTCATTCGTAATTTTCCCCAGTACTGTCTCTGCGCTGTGGTGCACACTAAATCCTGACTGAACGTCCTGTAATATATAGAAAGTCAGACAACTGATTAGCGACGTTCTCAAGGTTATTAGATATGTTACAGAAGTTAAATACCTATAGTTTGCTAAAAAAGAGGGTTAATAACAGCTACTTAAGGACTGTGGTACAGGACTGTCTTTAAGCAGCATAGTTGGTTTGCGGTCCAAGAGACAGGTTGGTGGCTAAAAGAAGAAATCATTGATGTCCAATCAATGATATTGGTTGAGGGCAACCAGCACCGATTTAATGTTACCGCCGAAGTGAATAACAATCTTACTATATTTATGTTTATCCTTAGTTAGCAGTTCACCAGTCCCTTGGTAAAATCTTAGTGAAAATTCATGCATGTTTAGTTCTGGAATGGAAAGTAAATTCTTTATAAAAAGGGGTCTCTACAGCTCACTTTTGTACAGTGTGAACAACATTAAATACGGAATACACATTTTAAGATTCTCTATATTTAAAGAGCTCTGTAATGTTTGGTTTAAAAACTTCGGATCTTAGTTTTGTCTGTTTTTATATTTTGCTTGTGATGCAGTGTGTACGATCAGCGCAGTGCACAGGTGGGCGGGTTCGGTCTAATGACATGAATACAAAGAGAATTGTTGGTATTTGGTGGAAAATGGCTCTTAGATGTTGTACTGGGAATAGACATTTCAGAATATTCTGTTGAATTAGTCTCCTTTTCACAACCAGATGCCTGAATGTGATACAAATGCTAAAAATGTAAATAAACTCTCCAAGCACAAATCTTCATATATCTATAGATGAAGAAGATATTATGTGATAATTTTCAATGTGATATATAATATGTATAGAATTATTACTGAAATAGCATTGAAATAATTGGGTCAGATAAACAGCAGACAGTTGATTTTAATTTGTTTCTATCTAATTAATTGTTAAAACAACTTACCATCTGTCGCTAGCTGCAGATTTGTGGTGCTGTGCGTTCATATCATGTTACTCTGCAACATCCAGACAACAATATTCCCCGAGAAGCCAATCCTTTATTTGTTGAGCTGGGTCTTAGACTTTGCCGCAGCAGTGCTCTCCTGGATGTCGTCCCCTCTGTCTCGCCCCTGTCCTGTCATGAATATAGACTAAAAAGCATCACTGTGACTGGCTCAGGTGTTTGAGAGCAATGAGACCAGTGATGTGATTGGCTCACAGCATATTTATTCATCTCCACATCCTGTGATCTATATGCACCTTCACCCAGCCCTTTTAAATTTAATGCTTCTGAACCTATATAAACCAAAATAGCAGGTGTGCTTGGTGACACCCACACGCACCCAAGACCTACCACTAAATATCATTAAGATAGGGCCCACAGTGTTATTTTTTTATAAAGCATCACTCATTTCCTAAACAGCTGGGCACTGGTGTTTTTATAAAACATTCTCAAACACAAGGAAAAAAATATAAGCTTTTGGTGCTATAATAATTACATGGGGCAGCAGGACGTGTTTTGAAAAATATAGAATAGCAGCAGACATATACTTTATCTAATCACATATTCTGCCAGTAACAAGAACAGTACGCATGCAGTTTTTGACAGTGTTAAATAAAAGATCAAAGTGGATGTTACAGGAGTCAAATCTCAATGAATAAAAAATACAGGCTCAGTTATCCATGTAGGAAACAAACAAAATATGCTTTCACTGGATGAGGCACATGACCTGTACATGATGTCCCATACCGTATGATTGCTTGTGAATATGTATAGCTGTCAGTCTACTTGCAGACGCTATCCATCACCTGCATTATTTATGAACGTGCATCATGCACTTGATGTCTGCTGCTGGTAGATTCATCTTAAAGCACATATATTTTCAGTTATATGCACTGTAACAGAAATAATATTCTCTGTACTACTTAATGTTGTATGTGTCCTCAGGATTGTCTTTTTAAGGGACATTTACTAGACATGATAAAGCTAAAAAAAACAACAACACAGGACCACAGGTGAACAGCATCACAAACCTCTTGAGCACCACAAATGATTTGCTAACGTCGACCACTCATCAATATATTTTTTTAAATGAGCTAATGATGCATATTTCAGTTAAATGGCAATATTCTCCCTGCGTGATTCCTATATTACTACAGATACATTATTAGCTATACATCTAGTGTTCATGTATTAACAGTGAGTAAAATTTTTAGTGTGCCTGCCAACTCCTGTTGTATCGTGTTAAGCCGGGCAGCAATTGCTAACTCGCATTTCACTACACAGAGTTCACAGATCATCAAACAGTTCGAGCAGCTTACTTTACCTACATGAAGCTCAGTGCAAAACTTAATCTTACATCCAATGCAATAATGCAAACAAAACACTTCATACACATCGCAGGTTCAACACCTTGTTTCCCAACACTCAGGGGTGGCCTGGGGTCAGTCTGGGTATTTGTCTTTGGTCACATAAGATCTCAATGAACAAAATCGTTGCGGACCAGATTTGGATCAGGGCATCAGTGAGCTCTTGGACACTCTTGGCTGAGTCAGATACACTGATAAATAACGCCCCTGAGGTTCTCATTTGGAGTCAGGTCTGGGGGACATGAGGGCCAGTTCACTAGCAAGGACCACACAATCCACAGGTACGATTAATTGATTTATTGATGATCGAAACAGAAGATGTACAAGGCTTGCGTTTGCTGAGTAAACAATCGAAGAGTTGCGGGGAAGCTACGATAGGGAAATGCACCGTAGCACCCGGACACGACGGACCCCCTTACAACCCTATAGACCCTAATTAGCTCCACTCAATGGCCTCAATGCCTTCGTCATCCAGGAAAATGCCTACACACACTGGTCACAGGAGGCCGGGCATTGTGCTGATTCAGGAGGAACCCTGAGCCTACTGCACCAGTATAAGGTCTGACAATGGCTCTGAGGATTTCATCCCAGTACCTAACAGCAGTCGGGGTACTGTAGCATGTGGAGGTCATACTGGATTGCAGTCAGCTTAACATGCGTCTCAAGACTCTTTCAAGTCTAACACATGTGCACAGTGTGAATCTGCTCACAGCGATTGTCCGTGGCCATCACTTGAAAAACCATTCCCTTTTTGGGGGTTTCTTGCTGTTGCCTCTCCAGTGCACCTGTTGTCACTTTAATTTGCACTAAAACAAGTGACACGGATTCACAATCGCTCATGCTTCTTAACTTGACAGATTGATATCCCTCACGTTTAATTGACTTGATGTTATACTGTGATGATTAAGTGTTCTCTTACATCCTTACAGTGAAGACATGTATCAAGCATGGCAGCTGAGAGCACTTATCTTCAAATACAGGTTGATTGTATATGACATGAATGTCTGGTGTCTGTTTATGCCTGCGGCCCAGCCATGTTTATAGGACCCACAGTGTGCAGTTTGCGGATCTTGGCAGTGCTGTCTCATATTATCCATACATGTGCTGTCTGTGACTTTACATGCTACTGTACACGCTGGAGGCGCACATAGTTGTTGGTGGTCAAATATGTTGTTCCTGTTCTACATGACATGTCAGTCTGAGCAGATATAGCGTTCATTACCCCGTGGTGACACAATTAGTGTCTTTATATGACATGATGATGCAACATATGGAGATCTTTTCAGAGGGAGCAGTCATTTTAAATCTCCCCTTGAGATGATTCCATTTCATACATTGTGGCATTTCTTTTGCTGAGCGTTACAGTGAGTGACAGTTTATCTGTGTTTGTACATTTCATTCCATTCATAAATCTCGTTTGTAAGCCTACAGCTAACAGGTCAAGTTTTTACAAATTGTTATGTCTTCATATTGATGAGCTAACCGCAAGCTACAGCTCGATAGCAAAACCAACATAAAATGTTATGTTATAAGGCAGTTGCATTAACATTACAGGAATGTCTATGCGCCGCCATACAGTCAAATAAAATACTTATATTACATGCCTAAAGTATATCTTCTAAGCGGGAGATGGCCAATTCAGGATCGGTTTTGAACCCTTTCAAATTCGTCTCTATTGAGTGGTGCTCAGTCTTGACACCACAATTGGTTGAATGACTGACAAAGGTTTACTCGTGTTTTTGTCCATTCTACATCATTATTCCTTTTTCTCTTTGCTGATTATGCCACAGTATCCGCCATTACTGCAAAATGTAACGTCAAAAATGATATTCACTAAAGAAAAATATCCTTCTGCTTCCTTTTTACTGGCTAACGTACTGTGAAAGCCATTTCATCTAATTTTGCAGGGAATCAGGCAATGTTCTGAATTAAACTTAGAGACAGCAAAATATTTAGCGCTAAATATAATAGTTTGTTTTCTGAGGTGTTCCTGAAGCTTGAATTTTTACAGCTGTGAGCAACTCCTTCATTTCATTTGTTTATTGCATTTTGGCATAATATTGTCCACTGACATCACATACTGCTTTGAGTTTATACTTTATTTTCTTACTTTTTGCAGACAGAACATACTCAAAACCTGCTTACAAATAACTGGGACACAGAGACAAAGAAAGAAGAAAAACACGGAGAATCGTCAAAACAAGCTGAAGTTAACTCAGGAAGGAAAACAGAGAGAAGATCGCTGTCAACTCTTGTTGGCTAATAACACAATTTGACGTGTGTGTGTGTGTGTGTGTGCATGAGAAAGAGCATACACAGATAGTGAGACAGACATTCAGATGAAGTGGCAAAAAGGGCGAGCATTAGGAAACCTGTCCACTGTGGGCGGTTGCAGTTTCAAGTTTGATGTGGAAAGTGTGTAAATGAAAAAGAGAGAGAGAGAGTGTGTGTGTGTGTGTCAAAGTGTGAGTTAAAAAGGGTAGCTGTCCACAGGCGCTGGCAGTGCTGTCACCTAATGTGCTTGTGAGAGTGTGTGTCCAGTAAAAGTGAGTAGGAGTTTAAAAGGGCTACCTGTCCACTGTAGTTAGAGGTGCTTTTACCTGATGTGAATGTGAGACCAAAACAAAGTGTGTGTGTGTGTGTGTGTGTGTGAGAGTACTTGTCAGCTATAGTTGAGAACACGCACGTCTAATGTCCCCTCTTTTCTTTCAGCTTCCGGTCAGATGCTGCACTGTCAAACCACACAACATGATAAACACACACACACAGTATCTAAGTGTGTGCGTCAAAGTCAGACACATGACTTGGGCAACAACAAAAAAATCTAATATCTACTTTCCATATTTGCTTCATGTCTGCATAGTAACCAAAGAAGAGTTTAATAAATTATGTTTAATGAAGGTCACAAAATTGGACTAATGCCTCACTCTGATTATTGTCCATAATAGGATTATTATGTGCATGTAAATGTAGACAGTAATTAGAAGTAAAGCATACATTTATTTATATGAAAATTTCATGGGTGATTGCTTGAAGTAATAGTTGGCATGTCTGGTAGTGTGAGTTACAGGTCTTATCTGGAACAAGAAATCTGTGTTTTATTCTTTTCCCCTGTCTTCTAATATTTTAAACCTCCAGATGTTTCCCAGATGTAGCTGTGGATAAATGTTGAGCATTGTCTGTAAATGAAGTCTAACAATAATATTAAAAGTTATATTAACCTTATGTGTCCTTTTGAAGTTCCTTCCTCTCAACATTGAAGGGACTATAATGAAGGGTGCCTCTTTCTCCAGGAGGCTTATCTGTGCTTCTGACAAGTGTTTTAGATTAAGGTTTAATGAGGGTGCAGAGTTGGACATTCATTGCTTTATGACGTTCAGTCAGGGGGTTTTATTACTCTAAATCTTCAGCTTACTTTGGCTCATGGATTTGGTATGCCTTCTTTTGTCGTTTCAATTTTCAAAATTGTTATCACCTGTATTGTTGGTCCGGTGAATGTTGTCAACACACAAATCATTAAGTGAGTCAAAAACATCGAACATTTTATTGCATCAAATTTAAATATATTTATTTCTTTGCTAAAACAGATATGTTTGAGAGTCATAAACTTACACCAATTCATCATACATTAATGGAACTGGTCCTTTGTCTGTGGCTTTCAAAACAGCCAACATTACTATACTACTCTCCTGATGTCCCCTGTTGGAAAGACAAAGAAATGTAAAAACTACTGGATTATGGTTAGGGAAAACCATGACTAAGGTCTGAGCAACTACAGTACTATGGTGTGTGAAAGATTCATTGTTTTCATGGTTAAAATAAACCACTACTGACAGGTGCAAATCACGGTCTGGTGTTTTCACACTCACCCTCCTCTCTAATCACAATCATGAAGAGCTTGGCTGTCACAGGTTACTTTTAGGTGGCATGACAGCTGTCAGTAACGTATAAACTTCAGTTATAAAGGGATAGGCCTGGCAATATTTGATATTTTTCTTATTGTTAACACAACACCAAAAAAGGTCAAAACCAGTGTGTCAGTCTGTGGGAGTCAAAATAAAGGTCAGCGTGTGTGTTCATGGTAAAGAAGGAACATGTCACCCAGTGCAACAGTGTTGCTCACTGATGTATTTTTAATAGTTTCAGGACAACAATGAAGTTCCATGGCACAGAGGAATAACACATTTCAGGCTTTGGATGTCAGGACTGGCCAAGGCAAGCAAAACAGAGTTCTGGATCCACACACAAGACACTAATAATACATTTGTATGAGTACAACACACAACAATCTAAACAATCTACAATCTACATTCAAAGCTGTTCTGAAAAGATCGCTTTGATTACTGACAGGAAACTTGGATGGATAAATACAGCCTCTGATGTGTTGTGAAGAGTGGAGGTTATGGGAGGAAGTGTAGCGTTGGAGCGGGTCAGTGAGGTAGGAGGGGGCCTGGTTGTGGAGGGCTTTGTGAGTGAGAAGAAGGACTTTGAATTAGCCAGTGGAGGTTCTGGAGGACCAACCTGTTCTCACTCCCAAGTCGCCACATATGGACACATGGTCAAGAGCCATAGTCGTCAATATCTGATGCACTGGGAATCCCTTTTCTGTCATAGTTCAACGTATTGGGGGAAGCCCTGCAGCGTCAGTTTTTGATGATAAAAGCAGGTATATGATATTTAACAGAAAAGACCTAGTAAGGAGGTGGCTGGGGTGGATGGAGGGTCAGAACCCTACTTTGAGCTAGGAGACCAGGGTTCGTGTCCCATGGGAAACAAAGTCAACATTAAATATTTTTATTTAGGCAAGTTACGACATAAGTGACATTAGTTAACTTACGTGTTAACTGACATACGTAGTTATTTAAACCCCAAACCATAATCTTTACCTAACCTTAACCAAGTAGTGTTGTTTCCTAAACCCAACCAATTATTTTCTGTGCCTAAACCCAACCAAACTGACTTTAATAACGTGTTTCAAAATAGCAATGTTTCGAAACGCTAGCATTTTATTTTAAAAGTCTAACCGGACGTTGCATATTTATTGTTGATAACTTTAACAGAAGTTGTATGTTTGTTGATGCAAAGCATTGCTAAGATTACCGCGGATCCCTTAACATCAATTATTGACACAAAAGGGCTACCCAAGTCGATAAAAAGCGAAGACAAAGGGCCTTCATCAAGCGTCAATATCTGACGAGTCTGGAGTGAGAACGTGTCGGGAGGACAGGGGTGATGTGGTCACAGGAGCAGGTATGGGTGAGCAGCAGAGTTCTGGATGTTGTGCAATATAAAATGCTATTACAGGAGTAAATATTGAAATCCACCGCCAACACGATGGACACCAGAAAATCCTCATAAGTCACACAGCACTTAACTCTGAAATACAGAAGTTTAAATATTGTTTGAAGTGTAGGAGGGCAGCATGTAGTGGGTGGTTTACATTGGACAAGCTCTGTCAATGTAAGTATTAGTGTTTGTCTTTAACGTCTACTTTTCATATGTTGCTAAATTGAAATAAACAAGCATATATTCCAAGATTTATGGGAAACCAAAAATAATAGAAATAAGAGCACACAACACAAACTCATTCCCATAGTCCAACCTCCAGTGTGCAGTTTTTCTCTGTTCCATTGGCCAAGAATATTGAGCATGTTGGCTCTCCATGTAACTGCCTAAAGGCACACGTTGGATTATGATGTGCAGATGGCTGACCTACAGTAGGAGACACATGTTTAGAAGTCCAGAGGGTACATTTCTCTTTACTGCAAACATTACAATCTGGATTTGAAAAGAGGAAAAAACATAAAATAGAAAAATAAATAGCAACATACGTATTGTACCATGATGCCTTTGGCTTCAGGTGTTACCTCAGCAAGCGACAATAGTGTCTTTGTGTTCAGATGGTGAAACTGAGAGGTAAACATAAGCTACCAGTGCCTTTGGCTTTAGATAAAATGGCTGGTTGGTAATTACTGGAATAAACTGTTTTTTTAGATGGCACAAATGAAATTTTATTTTTATGTGTTTTGGATGAAATTACTGGAGGGTAACGACTGTGCATCATTACCTTATGCTTTATGTGTGTGGGGCTCATAAGAATCCTATTTCTTTATGTTTGTTGGCCTACAGAGAGATAGCTGGAGGATAATCACTGGATTGAAGTGTCTCTTAAGATGGTTGAGCTACAAGTGGTGTTTTGATATGTTTGGCATTAGAAAGCCCATATTGGATTGTGATGACTTTGGCGCCGAATGGTACAGCTGGGAGGAACACATTGGACCGAGACAACTTTGGCTTCACATGGTGCAGCTGGGAGGTAGATTCTGGATAGAGATGTCACACTGCAGCAGCCTGTTCTCTGTGGTCATGTCATCCAAAGCCAAGACACTTCACTATCTTTGCACACGGGATTAGTTTAGTCATGCATACACACATACACATTCATTCACACACTGGATGGCCCCCAAACCCATGTGTCTGTCATTCTGTCTTCTCTCCTCTAAGGTCTGTTTCTTTGCTGGCTTCCATTTCTCGGGCTGCATCCTTACTCCATCATCCATTACATTCATTACCAAACACCCCTGGTGTGAAAATTGTTCTCCTCCTTAGAGCTAGAAGGCACACAACTGATTAAATTGGTTTATTCCAATGGCAAAAGATTTTGTTTTCAGCTCATATTGCAATGTTCAGAGCTATTTTTGAAAAATATACAGTATATATACACATATAGTTATCCTTCCCAGCACAGTAACAACTATGCAGATTCTGACTTAATCTGGAATGCTCTGGCTTCTCCAGTACTAAAACTACCTGGATTAAAAGCAAGTTTTGTCTTAGTAGCTGTACTTTTGCAGTCTACGCAATGTCTGGAACTTCAAGGGGTATTCTGTACTTTAGTTTGGGTGACCATTTTTTGAGTGTTTATTTGTACTTGTTAGCTGTAATTTGTTTATGGCTGAATGAGTTCCATTCAAGAGTGTCTCCATCATACTTGCAAAGAAGCTAAACAGGCCATGGCAAACTCTCAGTGAAACATGAAACAGCAATTGGATAAAAAAAATGCTGCACAATGGTCTTTCCAGCCTGGAGACTCAGTATTGGCTCTTCAGCCAATAGCTGGGTTAGTTTTACATGCCAAGATTACTGGGGTTTATGTTGTTGGGAAGAAGGTGAATGGAAGATTATGTAGACAGTGTATGTCTCGTTGTCATGTTGATATATTGAATTCCTATGTTACTTGGTCCCAAGAGGGGCGAGGCCCCTAAAATGATGTGAGCTGTGTTCCTGAACTTCACTTGCCTTGTTGATGTTTTGTCCAAGGGAAATGCACCTGCTATGGGTGTCCAGCAATAGAACTCAAACATCTTGTTTTGTGACCAAACTTGATTTGCTTCAAGTGAATTGGCAAGTTCCCTTGAAACAGAGACTCTGACATCTCCACCTTTTTCACCCCTCACAATTCCTCCCAGTACATTGTAATGGCATTTGGCATGTGTAACGCCCCTGCCACCTTTCAGCAACTCAAGTGGCCAGTATTGTCTGGTGTAGCTAACTGTGAGGCCTACTCAGATGATATTGTAGTGTGTCTGAGTGGGAGAGTCACATGAAGATTTTGAAAATGCCTCGCTGACCCTGAACCTTAGTAAGTGTGAGTTTGCAAATACTACCATTACTTATCAAGACAAGGAAGCAGTCCAGGGACAGGTTCAGCCACTGCGGCTAAGATCAGTGCTGTTGCTATGTATCCAGATTACCACCACGAAATGTCACCTGCAGTGTTTCCTAGGACTATTCAATTCAATTCAATTTTATTTATATAGTGCCAAATCTCACAGCGCTTTTCATAAAGAGCAGGTCTAGACCATACTCTGAAGTTATTTACAGAAGC
This sequence comes from Lepomis gibbosus, assembly GCA_029875015.1. Lineage (NCBI taxonomy): Eukaryota > Metazoa > Chordata > Actinopteri > Centrarchiformes > Centrarchidae > Lepomis > Lepomis gibbosus. The sequence continues at coordinate 4,727 of JAPMOB010250726.1, read as the reverse complement.
CCAACAAAGGGCTTACTATAGTAACCTAGTAGGTTACTATTTTCCCTAGTAGGTTACTATTTTTTTTTACTAATTGTTACTAATTTTGTCTTAACTCCCCTGATTGACCTTTGCAGTCCTGCTAGGGAGTTTGTGCGGGACTCCAGAAGTGAGCAGGCCTGAAAGCTGTCCTGTGCAACTCACTAGTTCTTGCTTCACCCAACTTTGGCGTTCCATTCAATCTGGAGGTCATGTTACAGGTGCTGGTCCAAGTGTTCTGATCCAGAATGACTCACTCCAACAGAACTACAGCACTACTGAGAAAGAAGCCATGGCTTTGCTATGGTAGGCCTGTTGTTGTTTACAGATCATAACCCTTTGTTGTTTCAGCAAAGAGAGGCTAATGCGTTGGGCTAACATGGTTCAAAACTATTGTTTGGAAATCCACCATAAGAAAGGCCAGGAAAATGCTGGATGTGATATGGTGTCCCATGTGTACAAATAATGTAATTTAAGTGCAGTCTCCACCCTTATGTAACAATACCTTTGTGGTACTTGGTATCTTTTTTTCATTTATTAATTCATGTATTCCAAAAAACGTAGCCAGCCGTAATGTGTATAAATTCCCTCCTATAGCCAAAACTTATGCATTAAACTGTATAAACTGTTATCCATAGAGGACTCGACCCAGATTGAGGACAACCTTTTAGCAACTGTCCCAATTCAGTAAGGACAAATGTTGTTTGTGAATGGTCAACTGGGATCTCACACTGATGATGAGGAGGACAGACAGGATGAAGACAGAGAACAACCTTGATAGCAGTGGAGCAAAGCATATAGTGGTGTGAAAAATTGTTTGCCCCCTTCCTCATTTCTCAGTTTTTTGCATATTTGTCACACTGAAATGTTTCAGATCAACCAAATTGAAATGTTAGACAAAGCTAACACAATGCAACACAAAATGCAGTTTTTAAATAAAGGTTTTTATTATTAAAGTGGAAAAAAATCCAAACCTGCATGGCCCTGTGTGAAATAGTGAACCCAATAACTGGGGCTGGGCCACCCTTAGCAGCAATGATGTTAATCAAGCGTTTGATAAGTGGGAATGAGTGTTTTCCAGCTCTAATGAAGAAATTTTGGCTGATCTTTGCTGCATTGTTGTAATTCAGCCAAACTCGTTTTTGAGCCTTAATACCTTTTTAAGGTCATGCCACAACATAGGTCAGGACTGACCTGATGTTCATTTCGTTTTTCGTAAGCCATTCAGAGATGGACTTGCTGGTGTGTTTTGATTCATTGCCCTGCTGCAGAACCCAAGTGTGCTTCAGCTTGAGGTTCTGAACAGATGGCTGGACATTCTCCTTCAGGTTTTTTTGGTAGACAGAGGAACTGATGGTTCTTTTTACCACAGCAGGTCTTCCAGGTTCTGAAGCAGTAAAACAGCCCTAGACCACCACACTACCACCACCATATTTTACTGCTGGTATGATGTTCTTTTTCTGAAATACTGTGTTACTTTTACATCAGATGTAATGGGACACACCTTCACGAAAGTTCAACTTTTGTCTTGTCAGTCCACAGAGTCTTTTTCCCAAAAGTCTTGGGGATCATCAAGATATTTTCTGGCAAAACTGAGACAAGCCTATCTGAGTTCTTTTTGCTCAGTATTTATTTTTAACTGAGGCAAATGAAATCTGCAGTTGTTTTGATGTTGTTGTGGGGGGTTTTGTGACTTCTTGGATGAGTTGTCGCTTCATTCTTGGGGTAATTTTGATCAGCCGGCCACTCCTAGGAAGATTTATCACTGTTCCATGTTTTTGCCATTTGTGGATAATGGCTCTCACTGTGGTTTGCTGAAGTCCCAAAGCTTTAGATATGACTTTATGACCTTTTCCAGACTGATAAATCTCAATTTCTCTTTTTCTCATTTGTTCCATAATATCTTTGGATCACAGCATGATGTCTAGATTTTTACGATCTTTTGGTCTATTTCACTTCGTCAGGCAGGTCCTATTTAAGTGATTTCTTGATTGAGAAAAGGCCAGTAATCAGGCCTATGTGTGGTTAGACAAATTGAACTTAGCTATCCAAAGATGTGATAAACCACAGTTAATTTATGTCTCTATCACTTCTTCACACAGGGCCATGTAGGTTTGGATGTTTTTCCCCTTAATAATAAAAACCTTCATTTAAAAACTGCATTTTTTGTGTTTACTTGTGTTATTGTTGTCTGATATTTAAATTTTTGATGATATGAAACATTTCAGTGTGACAAACATGCAAATGTGGAGAATGAGTTGAGAAAATGGTCCAATTCCATGGAATAATTTTACTAGAGGGATAAAAAATAAGTGTAAATTGGAGATGAAGAGGAACAAAGACCATTTATCCTCTGCTCTGTTGTAGTAGTTAGTGATGATGACTTATGAGGAAAAGAAACGGCCGGCAAAGAAGATGAGAAATGATGGTTTTAATTCTGTACAGGATGTCAGGTCTGGAAACTGTGATGGGAATGTGGAAAAATATCTCATAAAAGCAGGTGTGACAATAAAAAGGTCAAAGACAACAAGAGGAGGGGGAACAGGACCAGAGTGGCGTCACATGTTGTCTTCATTGGGAAGACAAACTTTCCAAGACAGGGAAAACAGAAATTCAGAGACTAAAGTCGAGGTTTTGAGAGGGGGTGAGGTTGTGGAGTGAAGAGAGAGAAAGGTTGTATGAACCTCAGTGGAGTTCTGTATGTTGTGGATGTGTGAGCTGATAATGACACAACTGTGGGGGCGAATGGAGGAGACAGAGAGGAGCGGTGTGTCAGTAGAAACAGCAGTGACCAGCTCTGTCCCGAGAGCCTCTGAAACAACTTTACACTACCTGCTATCTATCTATTCCATTTACACTGGAACATCACACCCTTCACAGAGTGCCTTTAAGTACCACAAAACCACCATAAGTTTGGCATGGCTGCTGGCACGTTGGTCCTTGTCAATGTTGGGGACTAACTTATTACAACAATGTGAATTTCTTTCACAATACAATTACAATTTATATTCAGTAAATAATAACATTCACTAATCTACAAAATGCTCAAATAATATGTGGGAGTAAATCTGGGGGTCACTCGGATTGATGCAGAACCACTTTCTCTCTTAATAGCATAGCTTGTTTGCTCTCCGAGCCACAGTGCCTTTTTTAATGTGAAAGTTGCAGTATTTGTGCATTTGAGCTTTTGGAGGGCATGTGTGATTGAGCTGGACTGAGTACTGGAAGTTGATATGAAGGTTCTGACACAGTCTCTCCGTGACCAGTCTTGTTGTGAGTGTGTTGCGGTTGTTTTTGCCTGTCTCTCAGTGTGAGATGTGGGTGTGGTCTTTTTTATTTATTTATTTTACCTTTATTTTACCAGGAAAGAAATCCATCGAGTTTTTTTAATCTCTTTTACAAGGATGTTCTGGCCAAGATGTGAAACAGCACAAAGTGCAAGGTGCAAACAAGGCATTACATGTACAGCAAGATTATTCATAAGAGCAACAGTATCAGGTAAAAAACATAAAAGCACAACGAAATTTAAACATATAATAATTTGACTAAATGTTACAGGTGCAAGATGTGTTTAAAACTTAATACAGGAATAAGACACTCCAACTTCAACTTGAGCTGCAGATCATTCCAAGACCATGGGCCAAAATAGGACAGACTCATTTTTCCTGACTCTGTATGCACAAAGGACACTTTAAAACGCAGCCAGCTACTGGCCCTCAGACTGTGTGTGTTCTGGAGGGCAATAAATTTAAAGTAGATATATGATGGCAATTTTCATAAAATGGCTTTGTATATGAAAATATACCAATGCTTCATCCTTCGAATATTGAGTGAAGTAAATCCAGCAAGGGTATATAAAGTACAATGGTGAGACCTAGGGTGAACTTTTTATATACCTCAGATCAGCATGGTAAATGCGGTCCAGTTTAGCTAAGGTAGTGGGACAAGCAAATCTATAGATGGTGTCTCCGTAGTCCAGCTGTGATAAAAACAAATTTGTTACAAGCCGCTTATAGGAAAAAATAGAAAAGCATGTTTTCAATCTATACAAAAAAACTAGAGTAAATTTGACCTTTTTTATCAAATATGTAATGTGATGTTTAAAATTATGGTCTTTATACAGACAAATATCAAGATATTTGTATGTGTCTACGACTTCTATGGTATCACATACAGAGTTTTAATAGGAGGAATGGTTACAGCAAAAGTATGGGAAAATAACATAACTTTGGTTTTGCTGGCATTCAGGACTAATTTTCAATCACAGAGCATTTTGTAAGGTGATAAAATCAGTCTGAAGATTTGAGTGTATTGCATCTAGAGAGGGCACTGACGAATATAAAATTGTATCATCTGCGTACATATGATACGAGGAGAAATTCTTCCCAGGTTCCTTGCTCTCCAGCACAGCTGCTGGCAATCTGCCAATCACGCCTAGGCTGAAATACTGCTCTTGATTGTCAGCGCCTGATTGTTGTTCTCACTACAATGGTAATTATACACGGCCAACCCATACCTGTCAAGTATCCCGTTTTGGCTGGGAAATTCCCGTATTTTAGCCTTCTTTCCCGCCGTCCTCCCGTATTAGTATTTTCCCGTAAATCTCCCGTATTTTAACCTGCGTTATTAAACCACACTTTTGCCCTGTCTCACGGCATTTTTCTTTGTAATTGCCGCGAGATCAGTCATTGATCTCAGTTTACAGTGAG
>JAPMOB010250725.1:0-15276 GCA_029875015.1 Lepomis gibbosus | reverse complement strand
AGATGGGTCACAGTGGGGGATTGAACCCGGGTCTCTCACAGCAAAGGCACAGTCTTAACCATTGCGCCATCACCACCCCCAGTTTTCAGTTCACAACAATGTTTTTTCATATATAGTTTTTGCTATGTTGTTCGTCTCCGTTAACGATAATAACCTTGCTACTGAACTCTGTTAAGTTAGTTTACTTTCATCAACATTATCATTGTAACATTTAGCAAGTTACAAAGTAACAAGTCTCACATCGTGAAACTTAACTTGTGAGTGTGAAGGTAAGTGTCTGTTTCCCATCCCAATAAAACCCAGCTGAGTTGAATTTTGAGGTCAGAATCTGAACTCAGGGATAACCGAATTTCATTATGGAAGAGGTGGAAACAAAGAGGACATACTATGGTTTCAGCATACAGTCCAGACATGACTAACAACACCTAATGACATTTTTCCCACTATCAGGGCTTAATCTCAAGAACCAAGGACTTTGGCGATGCCTCTCAGTTGATTCGCTCCAAGCTGGCCGGTCTCCGGGATCGACTGATAGCAGCTGACGGCCTCCAGCCTGACATCCTGGCTAAGAAAAGCCAGTCAGACCAGTTCAGGGTGAGTTCTAATGCAGGTCAGAATCAAAAAACCAAAATGTCTGCTGTAACACGAGATGTTCTGTGTTGACTCTCATATCGTGGCCTCCGAAGTTACAGTAGGTTACCTTGTATGTAGGTTTTGGCATATTGAAGGGACTACAAACTTTTTTCATTGTACAACCTGGTGATGTATATTGATAAATAAACCATTATACTTTGTACCTTAGAAAAATGATGTCTGAGCTGGAGGTTTATATCAAACCCACAGTTGTGTTTTTGTGTTGTTTCCCATGGCATGATGTGTGTCTTGTGTGTCCTCAGGTGATCCAGAAAGACCTGGAGGACTGTGAAGCCCACATCACAGCACTGGAGACTCTGGTCTCGTCCAGTCAGAGCAACAGGCCTCAGTTTGAGAGGCTCTTTGCTGACTGGAAACATCTGTACAAGGCAGTCAGGGTAAGACCAGGACAGTGGTTTAAAATGGATGAAGGTCTGAATCATTTCTTTAGATCTACACAATGACATACAATTATTTGATTCCTTCTGTTTTAATATATTCATATTTCACACTATTAAAACCCAAATTAGGTTGCGACTCATAAATGCAAATTATAAAGGCAACACTTGTTTTTGCCCCCATTCATCATGAGCTGAACTCAAACATCTAAGACTTTCTCTATCTCCACAAAAGGCCTATTTCTCTCAAGTATTTTTCCCAAATCTGTCAACATCTGTGTTAGGTATGAAGAACCAAAAAAGACTTATGTATAAATAAATAAATAAATGTATAAATAAATAAATAAATATATAAATAAAGGTGGAAATAAATATATAAATAAATGTGGAAATACAGAAATAAAAGCATCTGGAAATGCATAAATAAATACAAAAATGCATAAATAAATACAGAAATAGCATTATTTTTATTACAAAATATGTTTAATTTAAATTTATTTCTGCATTTATTTATTTATTTATTTATTTATACATAAGTCTTTTTTGGTTCTTCATAGTTAGTGAGCACTTCTCCTTTTCAGCGACAATCCATCCACCTCACAGGTGTGGCATATCAAGACGCTGAGCAGACAGCAGGGGTATTGCACAGGTGTGCCTTAGGCTGGCCACAATAAAAGGCCACTCCAAAATGTGCACTTCCATCACACAGCACAATGCCACAGATGTTGCAAGTTTCTGAGAATTTGGCAGTACATACAATTGCAGATTGTAGGTCCTGGGACCTCCATATCCAGCATCTTCACCTCCAAGATCGTTTGAGACAAGCCCCCTTGACAGCTGCTGCAACAGTTGGTTTGCATAACCTGAACAGTGTGTCAGGAACCATCTCAGGAAAGCTCGTCTGCATGCTCGTCTTCCTCGGGGTCTTGACCTGACTGCAGCTACGCACAGCCATTGAAGATGAGTTTTTCCACCTCTTCCATAATGAAATTCGGTTATCCCTGACCTCAAATACTGACCTCAAAATTCAACTCAGTTGCCCACAATCAACAACCCTATCGACTCTATGTGGAGAAGATGTGTTGCACTGCGTGAGGCAAATGGTGGTCACACCAGATACTGACTGGATCCACCCGGACCCACCCAATACAGTGAAACTGCACCTTTTGAGTGGCTTTTTATTGTGGCCAGCCAAAGGCACACCTGTGCAATCCCCATGCTGTCTCATCAGCATCTTGATATGCCACACCTGTGAGGTGGCAAATTTATTATTATCTCGGCAAAGGAGAAGTGCTCACTAACACAGATTTTGACAGATTTGTGAACAAGACTTGACAGAAATAGGCCTTTTGTGTACATAGAGAAAGTCTTAGATGTTTGAGTTAAGCTCATGATGAATGTGGGCAAAAACAAAAGTGTTAATAATTTTGTTCAGTGTAGATGTAAAGTGGGGTGCGCTTTGTACGCACACAGATTATTTTGCTTCACCTCTGCTGCTACAACTTCAGATTCTTACTTGTTTCTCAGGGCTGTGGTACTGGACCCTAATCAGATTAAAAATGTATACTTGTCAAAAGTGACTAATCTGTTTTTTATAATTACACGTCAAACCAGAAGTTTATATTGTGTTCTGAGTAAAAGATATTTTTAATTTGACTGTAAAAGAGGTAGTGTAGCATCTGTTAGAGTATTGGAATGTAAAGTTACTGTCTGCACAGTGACAGCTGCACAGATATATTATTATGTTTTTTGCCTGCCACTGACTGTCCAGCTGATCTTGTCCTTTTGTCTGCAGGAGAAGGTGCATGAGAGTGAGGCGAGCATAGCAGACCATGAGAGCTTCCACGATAGTCTGCTGAACGTAGAGAAGTGGCTGATGATCATGAAACAGAAGCTGGAATCCTTCTACAGCCCTTCAGGAGCGTGGAGCATAGAGGGCCGCCAGCACGAAGCTGAGGTGAGTGTGTGTGTATCTATTTAAGGGTTTACTTTAACATTAGGTTTTGGGAGGAAACCTGTTACATTATGCACATTAATGGAGACTTTTCCAGTTTGGAAAATGGAACAGAAAAGTTGCCAGTTCTTACAAAACATTTTGGATGAGCCTTGAGTAGCTCTAGCTGTTTGGTTGGTTAGCTGGTGATACAGTCCTTTTCATCTGAGTTTCTTCATCTACCAACTCCTGGACCCAAAAACCCAACTTAGGGATGCATAATATCAGGCAGAGCCAACACTGATCCTCTATCAGCACTCATCATGGTTTCAGTTCTATTCTCGCCTATCGCTCAGCTCCCTGTGCACTGTTGGGACTCTCTGATCACTGTCTGGTTCATCGTATCCCGACACACAGACAAAAGAGTGTGAAAAGGTGGACCAACGAGCTGGATTTACAGGCCTGCTAGACTATACTGACTGGAGGGTTTTTGAAGCTGCAGCCGCTGACCTGGAGAACCACCCTGCATCATTGTGTGTCCAGACTAAAACCTTCCACACATACAACAACCAAAAACCCTGGTTCACAGTGAAACTCAGGCAGCTTCATCAGACCAAAGAGGAGGCCTTCAGAAGTGGGAACAGAGTCCTGTATGATCAGGCCAGGAACACACCGACTAAAGAGGTCAAAGCAGCAAAGAGGAGCTACGCTGAAAAGCTAGAAAACAGCTTCACAGCCAGCGACCCTGCGTCAGTGTGGAAAGGCCTGCAGACACTCACAAACAAGAGGTCTGTAAGGCTTGCTGGGTTGACTCTGGCCAGACTCTGCTCAATATCTTTTTTGATAGATCCGGCTCGGGTCGGGTTCGGGTTCATTTAACTTCTCTCCTTTCATTGTGCCCTTATATGAGCAGAGCACACATAGGTTTCTATGTGAAATATTGTTGTATTCACTGCTTAATTTGTGCCGGAGCTTTAACTAGAGTGTGCTCCGTCACAGCGCTGTCCAAAGATTTCATCTAGCCTAATAGGGTAAGTCTAATGGATGGCCTTATTTACTATTAGATTTGGTGGCTAATCATGGTTTCTGATCGCCCTTTAAAACAATGTGCAGGCACGCCATGCGTTTAATTAGGCTAATTAATTATTTTATTGTAAATTATTAATTAGGCCCAGGCCTAATTATTTTCAGCGGATGGCACATTTCAAGCGCTCCGGCACATACTAATTTACAGATGAAGCTGGTTGTATTGATTAGGCTGTATTCTAATAAGCAATGGGAACATACGCTACTTGTGCATTATACATGCGACAGTTGTTCATGCAGAAGAGAGAGAAGTTGGAGCGTATGTGTGCATATATCCAAAAGAACGCTCGCCAGAGACAGCGTGAAATTGATGTCAGGTTTAAGTTCGGGCTCGGGTTGAAAAATTGCACGTTATCGGGCTGGGGCCGGGCTGGGCCTGAACACCACGGGTCAGGGCCAGGTTAGGGCCGAAGTTTTGAGCCCATGCAGGGCTCTATCAGAAACTACAATACCATCCCCCAACACTGCTGGTACTTAACGACTGGCTGACGAGCTTTACTTTAATATACCCTGCTTTGATCTTAATTCTGCTCCTAAAGATCCAGTCTTGACAAAATGGGACTCATGTTGACCAAACAACGGAAACCATAGACTGTGCCCACATCGTTACAGAGACCTGCCCTATCAACGTCCCAGTTCATGTTGTGAGCTGTGAGTGCAAGACTTCGGCAAGATGAGAGGAAGAGGATTGAGCATTGTTAATTAGGAGCCTTGGTTACATTTTTGTTTTACTTGTAGTGTGGTCGAGACCTGCAGGTGTCAGGGTTCATGATGGAGACACAGTTTATTAAAATCCATTTTCCCCGCACACTTATGTCACTAACATGTATTGTTCTGTCAACCACCTCAGTAAACTACAGCTCATAGTGACCTTAAGTAAAGGAACTAGCAATGAATTTGAATGAGAATGCCAAGGAGACATTTTATAATTATAGTCTGCAATATTACACTGACAAAATGTACCAATCTCATCACCACCATGGGTTGAGATTCTTCACCTTTCATTAACTCATAGCATTGTCACATATGGCTGTAATACTGTTCTGGAGCTCTGCTCTTTTAAACTATATAATGCATATCAAATATATGTAACAGTCTGCAGAACGGTTGCAAGACTTTTTGAATTATTTAATGAACAATGCCATAAGCCTAAAGCAGACACCAGGAATGCACCACAAAGGAGATATTCATTCCAAAAAATAACACTACAGGTTCAGTGCATTTGCACTTTTCGTCTGTCTGAAATTGCAAATTAACAGAGACCCAACAATTCCCACTATGAGCAAGCACTTGGCGACACAGGCAAGTCTGTCAGTATGTCAGACTGTATGAAGTTCACTAACACAAATGAACTTCTTGGTGGCTCTGATGTTGACACAAATAATCATCATCATGACATCATGATCGCCGTATGATGAAAACGGTCTGACTTTTATGCCTTTGTGACTTTTGGTCTCCTCTCTCTGTGTACTGTGTATTTTCTTCCATTCCATTTATTGTTCCGTTGTCCTTGTCTACAGAGAGCACTTGGAGAGTTTCCAGAGAAGGAGCTTCAGCTGCAACATATGGAGGTCCAGGGTCAGGGGGTTCTGGAGAAAACATCCGAGGAGGGACAGGTCTACATCCTGCGAGACATGAAGCGACTACGAGAGTCCTGGTTGGCCCTGTACAACATTAGTCTCAATCTTCACAGGTACCTAAAGAAATGAGAATGATGCTTAGTGTGTGTTGACTGTTAAAAAAATGTCACAAAACGACTCTTTGCTCAGTTTTACTGGTCTCTCTGACTACTTGTGAACACCCACTGCATCAGGAAGCAGCTCAGCAGCAGCCGTTTCAGTCCTCCATTAGTGTCCTGTGATGGGCATGTAATCAATACAGGGTTCCCCCTCCAACTCTAAACAAACCTAGGTGACCCCTAAATATAGGTGTACCAGTGGAAATTGGCAAGCCAGCTAAAGACACTCAACTTTAAATAAGACAACTGTGGAATTACTGTGTGGCCTTTCTCCTTTTGGCTGAAGCTAGGCTTCTCCCAACGCTTCAAGCATCCCAGTGCAGTCTCTTCACAGTGAGAACATATTGATATTTATCCATCTTCTAACTCCCAGTAAGACATCGAGCGTCCAAATCTCAAAAGAAGGCAGTGTTACTGGATAGCAAATTAAATGTAATTACTGAATTTGAAAGTGTTATTCCTTAAACTACTGTTTATTGAAATAATAATGACATTACTGTAACATGCTAGTAAGTGAACCCTGGTGTTCACAATGGACAGTTGGCAACAACCAAACAAACCAAATATGTTGCCAGGGAAACAGACACTGCAGAGATGGACACTGAAACTTGTGCAGCTATGACTTTTTTTTGGCTTCAACAGTTGTTTTTCTTAAGAATCATGTAAAGCACAAAACTGCGTAGATATTCTGGTTAATTTGCCCTAAGTATTACATACATTAATTCAATTCCACACATTCTGTCTTTCTTTTTTTGATGTGTCAGCTTTCAGAATGCTAGAAGTGGTCGCATTGGTCGCATTGGCTCTACAATGGGACCAATTTAGTCGCATACGCCCCTAAAAATAGATCCCTGCAAACCTGAAAAATGATTTACGAGCACAGTGTACTAGTGTACGAGTAGTGTAGTGTGACGACTAAAAATCACAGCTGATATCCTCCTGCTTTTGACAAAGTAGTAGTCACTCCACTATTTCTACATGATTTTTTATATTGTTTTGTCTTTGAATGGGGTGTTGAATATACAGTCAGACAGAAAGCACAATACTTGAGAATCAGTAAAAAAAAGACATGTTAAGCTATTATATTTACATTATATAGACACAGTTTTCCATTGTAAACTTGATATGTATTCACCATATCAATACTACAGTGTACCACAGTTGTGCCACAGTGACTTTGGCTCATTCTTAAATTTAGCTATTACGTTAATGTAGCTACCAAGAAACCAAGAAAGTGTGGTTTTAAACCACTCACTGATATTTGACAAAATAATTATATCACACGGTCCAGTTTCTTGGTGTTTAGAAGCTTTCAGCCACATTACAAATTTCTTGTAATAACTGTTCTAGAATGGACTAGAATGACTATTCATATAAACAAACAAACAAGAGCTTCTCTTACCTCAAATGTATGACTGCTCAAACTTCATGTCAGGAAAAAATACTGGATGGAGGCAAGAATGTTGTTCAACAGTGTCTTCATGTGGTTGTAAAGCAGTGGACTTGAGTTATGACTTATGAAAACAACTCTCTATTTCTTTCTCTCCCAGGCTGCTGAACGGCTCCACAGAGCAGACAGAGTCTGACGTCAGGAGGGTTGGAGGCCTGAGTGTGGGCAGCACATCCCTAACAACAGAGCACAGTATGGGGGAGGGGGACAGTCAGGTCAGGACAGGAAGCTCCAGGAGCCAGAGAGGCCAACAGCAAGACAAGACAGCAGAGGCTGGCTCTGATCCAGCAGGAGGAGGACCACTGGAGGGGGAGGCAGGAGATGGCGTGATGGCAGGGCAGGGTGGGTGGATCCAGGGCCAGGGTGAAGATCACTTCATTCTGCCTAGACAAGACAATGAGTATTTCAGCCCATCAATGGCAGGCAAGGACAGCGGGCGTTCTTTTAGAGGAGATGAAGTAGATTCCTCTGCTTGGAGCATTCGCAGCAGATCAGGCCAGAAGGTTTCCAAAGACTCCACCACTGATAGAAACCCTGACAGTGATACATCAAGAAGACGAAGAAGGGACCCAGCCAAGCAACCATCAGCAACACCAACGCAACACACAATGGTATGGTAGTGCAGTGTTCATACGACCTGCTCCTTGGTTGACTTTGCAGAGTAGAACTGGGCTGAGCCAGTGCATTTCAATACTTGTGTACTTTCAGTGATAAACTATGTTCCTCCACTCAACACCAGAAACACAAGTGGGAATCATTTAACAGCACCATGGGGTTATGTTGGCTTTCCTCCATTAATGTAGTATTCAATACTACAGTAGCCCTGAGTATCACATGCAAACTGAAACTGATCAAAAAATACACAAGTGAACTGAATCAAGTATTTAAATCATTACCATAATGCTTTCTGGGAATTGTAGACAATTTCTCTCCTTTGACTTTTATTCAACAACTCAGAATTTTCCAGCTCAGTGGATCATTGTTTCAACTGATCATTCTTACCCGTGTCAGAGGTGGGGAATATCCAGTCATGCAAAATTGACTGAGGACAAAAATAGGGCTGTGCAATTGGTTGAATTTTAATCACGATTTTGATTTTGTCTTCCAACGATTATAAAAACAAGCTTATTGAGAGAAAATGATTATTGTGCCACAGTTATCGTGACACTCATTTTGTGTTGTGTTGTAAGTCCAGCTCACCCTTTCCTTTACAGCTGCACCCTCCCTAAAACTCACTCTTATCCAGGCATGTTTGCTTCAGCTCAAACTGCTTCAACTGAATTTCAGCATTATGTAACGCAATGAGTTGTCATCAGCTCATGTAGTTCACTTGTTACCTGCTGTACTTCAGTCCTAACCCAAACACACACGGAACCTCCTCGGCGGTCCATCCACCCCCCAAAGTAGTCAACGCTGTGCTAAGATGCTGTTTAAAGTTAAGAACAGTCAATGTTCTTAAGCCAGTCAATCTTGGCTTCTGGGTCTGTAATAATGCTGCTGAGTGAACTGTGTTTAATGGATGCTACAAGGGAACATATTGCTTTGTGAATGAAAAGAGAGTGAATGGACCCATTTATTTCATTTATGCCCTTTTTACAGCTCTGCCCACATTTCTCGATTCTGAGGGTTGTTGGTAGAGTTGACAGGCTTTCATGCCATCTTTTATTACATACTGTGGTCTTTTACAGCTACTTAATCAGCACAAAAAATGCTACGGGGGTAGAATTATTAAAAAAGAAAAGTTAGTTCAAACCATTACCATTCATTCCAGTGATGGATAGAAGTGTAGGGGTCTGGTGACAGATGACTGCTGTGACCAGCTTTTCTCACTGATAGATTTCTTAACAGTCCACAGGTCAGCCAAATCCCTACTCTAAACTCAAAAAAGGTGAATGATGACTGCTGACTTGTTCGTAGTGTTAGTGTGGGCTGTGCAAAAGTTTTCTAAGTTGTTTGGGGTTTTACAGGGAGGCACAGAACAGAAAACATCCAGGAGGAGGGAATTTGAAGCCTGGCTGTCCAAACAAAATGACCTCCTCTCTGGCATCCTCAGTACCAAGGGAGCCACGCTGCGTGCCAAAGAACTCAAGATCCGACAGGACAAACTCAAGGTGAGTTCTTTTTACAGCTCAGTATGTATTGTAGTATGACACTACCTCTTGTTCTTGGAGGGAGATGTAAAGACTGTACTGTTTTCACCAGCTCTTTGTGAAGTGCTGAGTATGTCTACAATACTTAAAGAGGTCATATTCAGCTTTTTGCCTTTTTCCCTCTCCTTTATTGAGTTACATACCTTTTTGTGCAAACAGTTAAACAGTTATTATATCGTTTTTAAACAGTTATTATATCGTTTTAAACAGTTATTATATTGTTTTTAAACAGTTATTATATCGTTTTTAAACAGTTATTATATTGTTTTTAAACAGTTATTATATCGTTTTAAACAGTTATTATATTGTTTTTAAACAGTTATTATATCGTTTTTAAACAGTTATTATATCGTTTTAAACAGTTATTATATTGTTTTTAAACAGTTATTATATCGTTTTTAAACAGTTATTATATCGTTTTAAACAGTTATTATATCGTTTTTAAACAGTTATATCGTTTTTAAACAGTTATTATATTGTTTTTAAACAGTTATTATATCGTTTTTAAACAGTTATTATATCGTTTTTAAACAGTTATTATATCGTTTTTAAACAGTTATTATATTGTTTTTAAACAGTTATTATATCGTTTTTAAACAGTTATATCGTTTTTAAACAGTTATTATATTGTTTTTAAACAGTTATTTTATCGTTTTTAAACAGTTATTATATCGTTTTAAACAGTTATTATATCGTTTTTAAACGCCAATCTTCCTCTGCATGCTAAGGTAACGACAGTGCGTGTAGATGCAGCAACCAGTAGCTCCCTTAATTTTTGCTATATTTTGCTTTTACTCAAATTTTTTTCTCCTTTTTTACGGAAACTCGTCTAATTATCATCACCTATGACAAAAATACGTTAATCAGTATTGGAAAAGAAAGTGCGGAGACTGAACTGGAGTAAAACGGATCTGGAAATGATATCTAGTTACTGCATCTCCCTTCAACCTTAAGGAAGATACATCATCAGTGACATCTTACATTACCAAATCTGTTGATGATGTGGTAATCACTAAAACAATAAAATCATTCCCCAATCAGAAGGCCTGGATGAATGGAGAGGTGAGGGAGGTGGATAGAGCCAAAAAAAGCTGCTTTTCAGGTGATAAAGAACCTGTTATCGGAGACGGGAGGTGGCTACGCAGAGCCCAGAGGACACTAAAGGACAGTACCCACCCAGCTACACCCTGTTCACCCTGCTGCCTTCTGGGAAGAGAAATAGAAAGTTCTGCTGCAGCAGCACCAGACTGCAGAGCAGCTTTTCCCCCAAGCTATCAGACTCAGCCCTGTGCCAGTGATTATAGTTTATTTTTGTTACTATTTTTCATAATTGATTCTTTATTAGTGTATATTATCTGCTATGTAGCAGAAGGGAGTTACAAAACTCAATTTCCCTCAAATCTCACCTTACCTACCAACCAACCAACCCACATTCTTCAGAGAGTTGCTGCAGATTTGTCAGCAGCAAATCCATGATGTGACTTTCCTGTTCCACCACATCCCAAAGGTGCTCTATTGGACTGAGATCTGGTGACTGCGGAGGCCACTGGAGTTCAGTGAACTCATCGTCATGTTCAAGAAACCAGTTTGAGATGATTTGTGACATGGTGCGTTATCAGAGTAGCCATCAGAAGATGGTACACCGTGGTCATAAAGGGATGGACATGGTCAGTAACAAGACTCAGGTAGGCTGTCGTGTTTAAATGATGCTCAGTTGGTACTAAAGGGCCTAAAGTGTGCCAAGAAAATATCCCCCACACCATTACACCACCACCAGCCAGTTACAAGGCAGGATGGATCCATGCTTTGATGTTGTTTATGCCAAATTCTGACCCTTCTTTGCTAGTGTCCTTGTCACAACTGTAAGCATGAGGCGGTACCTGCAGCCCATTCAGATTGCACAGGTAGTCCAACTCCTCGAGGATGGCAGATCATCTATACGTGCAATATCAAGAAGGTTTGCTGTGTTTCCCAGCAAAGTCTCAAGAGCATGGAGTAGATACCAGGAGATGGGCTGTTACATGAGGACAGCTGGAAAGGGATATAGAAGGGCATCATCTCAGCAGCAGGACCAGTATCCAGTGGGCTACTGATGATTTTGACCAAACTGTGAGAAACAGACTCCATTAGGGTGGCATTAGGGCCCAATGTGCTCACAGCCCAGCACTGTGCAACTCAATTGGCGTTTGCCAGAGAACACCATTCTTTTCACAGATGACAGCAGGTTCACACTGAGCGCATGCAACACCGTAGTGAACGTTGCAACACAACTAGGAGGAGATGCTCCAGGACACCATGCCCAGATGTTGACGGGCCTGCACACAGGCACGTGGGGACCATAAACACTACTGAATCGCATAATGAGTTGCCATGAAAGTCACGCACGTTGGATCAGCCTGTGATCATCATTAAATAGTATTACCAATAAAAATAAAGAACAATGCTTGTTGGACATACCAACACGGTCACGTCCTCACCAGTAGTTGTGCAGAGGAGACCATCACGAGGGAGTTGGAGTAAGTGGCTGTCAGAAATGGGGATGCAACACACAGTCAAACTGTTCATCTGTCAAAACTATTTATCCAAGATGTCCCAAATTGTAACATACAGCAGAAGCACAATGAAGAACCTCATACCAAAGACTCAAAAATGTGTGGACAGATTGGCTTCACTCTGATTACATTAATGTCTCAGGGCACATACTGACTTAGCTGAGGAGTCTACTGGATTAGTCATTTGTTTGAGATGAACAATGTGTAAACTGGATCTTTCTTCAACAGAGATGATGCTTCTAAGCTGATTAATATTCCACCTTTGTAACTTATAAATTTATTGGAGGTGATAACTCTAGTTGGACAAAACATGTTGGTTTTTAGTAATTATCATAACCACCTCTTTTCCCTCACAGCTATATGTATGCTTGTGTTAACTATGCTTACTGTTCATTATAAAGTTTTGATTGCCTGAGAATTTGGAAAAGCCAAAGGAGCCATAGTGTTACAGAAGAAAAGAAACGATTGCACAAACCTCTTGTGTTTAGAAGTTTCAGTTCTGTTACTCTGAACAGATACCAGAACTTCCTGTTCTAGTCCATTATACCTAAAACGCTCTGCTGTGTCCCGGTGCAGGCTCTTACGGCAGGAGTGTCTTGGGGTCAGGAGCAGTTCCAGTTGTTGCTCCAGGAGAGTCAGGGCAGTGAGGCTGGTTCTGGACCAGCAGAAGATGTGTGTCTGGAGGAACTTCGCTACCGATGGATGCTCTATAAGTCGAAACTGAAGGATGTGGGAGATGTCGGGGCTTGGACCGGTGCCAAGGTGAGAGGGAGGCTGACTATTGATCATATACTGTAGAGTCACAGCTGCTTGTGTTTTAATTCATGGATATTTCCATGCATGAGCATGGTAGAAACTTGGTAGAAAAATCTTAAAAAGTCCATGAAAAACTTGCCAACATGAAGGCCAGCTCTATTTGTTGCCATTCTCTACTTGCATAATGTACATCCATTTAACAAACTTGCACATCAGTTTACTTTTCTCAACTTTACAGTAACGTCCCCGTTCACTTTTCACAGTTAGCTCTGTGCCAATCTTTTTTTATTTCCCACAGGTAAGCTAACAGTACGTTGCTATGGTGCTTTTTTACTCAGTGCTTGGAAGAGCAGCTCACTCTCACAAAACGGTATATGTCAGTCACTTTCATTTTAGGCAGCTCTTCAAAGTACCCAGTGTAAAAGGCCCATACCAACCAGAGCCCAACCAAAATGGGATATTTAAAAACAATAATTGAAGATAATCAGTGGTTCGTTCTCTTATTATTTTGTTTTGAAAACAAATCGGGAAAAAATGAAAAATCAAGTTGGTTTTTGTTTTACTGTTTTAAGCTGATGAGGAGATTATTCTTTTGGATTTTAATTTACAAATGAAAATGCTTATAATTATACAGAAGAGAGTGGTTCTCATGTTACCTATTTTTATATTAATTTCTACAAATGAATTAAGTAGTAATTTAAGACACAAAAGGCAAACATGAACAGTCCTATCTGTAAAAAGTCTGAGATCATGTTAACAGTGTGTTCCTGCCATTATAAGGTGGTGAGGCTCAAAACTACCTGAGTCTGCACCATGAATGAAAAATCATCATCTATGACTTTTCCCAGATCTAATGGTTATAATTCAAACTCAGCAGAATCATTTAGCAAGTTTAGCTTTTGGAGTGGAGTTTATTCAAAATCTGCTTTAGATTTCCCTACTTATTATTCACAGATGTGGTAATAACAATGTTCAAAATTTATATGGAATGCATATTTCTTTTTTGGCAAACATAAACATTTTCTTGGGGGATGACCACCAAAGCCCCAACACAAAAATACCATCTTAATTTTCAACATTATACCGCCCTGTGAAAGCATGTGTTAATCCCCACGGACATTATTTTTATTTTTATTTGTAAAAGCACCTGCTTTGCACCTGCCTCAGCTTCTCCCTGCACTCACTCACACTCACACCTTTACCTCGGTCTGTCACTGCAAACACACCGGCTCTCTCCCTGAGTTTCTCCATCCAGGTTATGTTTTTATAAATTCGCTAAAAAGACACAGAACTCATCTTTTGTCTGGATATTTCCACCCGTGATCCATTTTCATGGCAGCAGGGGCACCGCATAAACACTTGTTAATTATGTAGCTTATCAATATGTCTTGAATTTCATTCACCGTGGTCTTAAAAAGGTCTTGAAAAGTTGAAAGTAAATTTGACTTGGTGAAACCTGCAGAAATGCTGAATAACCACATTTGAGTCCCAAAATAAAACTGTTACAATCCAGTCCACTGTTATAGGTAATAGTTTCTATTAAATCTGGAGCACAAATGTAATATTATTTGACTCTGCAAACTTCTCTATGGCTGTTGTATGCCAGAGTCCTGCATTAAATGACTACTTCAGTGTGATGTGTTGTGATGTGATTTCCCTTGAAGGGCACTGTTGATTTTTCACCACAAGGTGGCAGTGTAACATTATTTAGGGCCCTGCTTACACAGTGACAGTTTCCCAGATTCCCTGTACTACTAACTGTAGTGGTAGTAGCTTCTCCTCAGTAGAATAACATACATTATTCTGAATGCTAATTGCACAGAGTTTGCCAGATGTGTGTTGAAAAAGAACAACCCCACGGGGCTTTGCAACATGACACTAAAAGGTCACCTGTCAGTTCAGCAGTGTGGTCCTGCATGAGTCAGTTGTCACTAAGAGTTTGAATGTGGTTTGAATTTAGTAAGATCAGTGTGTGTAACTGTTCTTGAGGTTGTGGATACAATCAACATGTCAATTAATTCAAATATTTCCTGTTGCTGCAGAGAGTCCAAGCCAAAGAAGAGGAACCAGCAAAGGTGCAAAAGGTAAGCTTTTAAAGAAACAGCATTACTGGCAGTCAAACAATGCTGAACTAACTAATAGCTATGGTGGAGCCAGAGCAGCCATACATTACATACAAAACACATATAACACATTCATCACGTGATCAAAGCTGACCTCCACTCTGATCCACTCGGGTACTAGATTACAATTATTTTCTTTATGGATTTATCTGTCTGTTTTCCAGATTAACTGATGAATTGTTTAGTCTGTAACATATCAGAACATATTGTTCAACAATTTCTCAGGGCCCTAGCTGACGTCTTCAGATGTCTCATGTCCAGCCAACAGTCCAAAACCCAAAGATATTTAGTGATATTAAAAACAGAACAACAAACCCTCCCATTTAATAATTTGGAACCAGTTTGACATTTTGCTTGGTACATGCTATCAAAATTTTGGAAAAAGTAATTTTCTTTCATCTATAATCAACTAATTGTTTCAGCAGTAGTATTAGCCATTATGACCCAGAGACCTGAG
>JAPMOB010250724.1:0-44937 GCA_029875015.1 Lepomis gibbosus | reverse complement strand
GTACCTGATCCACTCCTCCGTGTCCTGCATTTGGGTCCTCACCTGCTCTGCCCTACACACAACCTGCTACCCTGCAC
Organism: Lepomis gibbosus; assembly: GCA_029875015.1. Classification (NCBI taxonomy): domain Eukaryota; kingdom Metazoa; phylum Chordata; class Actinopteri; order Centrarchiformes; family Centrarchidae; genus Lepomis; species Lepomis gibbosus. The sequence continues at coordinate 44,860 of JAPMOB010250724.1, read as the reverse complement.
CCCTTCGTGACAAATAACATGATCATGGGGTAAGATACTGCGTTCTGTCTGAGGTTGGTGCTTGAGAAAGGATCATGGTTCATCAGTAAAATCAAATCTTTGCAAGAATCATATTTAAAAAGTAATACCTGCCCAGTTGTTGAAGGTTTCAAGCCTGTTTCACCTCTGACTAAGGCTTGGTTGGCAGTTTGCTTTCTTGTGCCTATAACCACACCCAACAGTGATGTCATGGTGCATTAAAAAAACCCTAGAGTACACTTCTACATCACTGCATTAATATGGAAAATTGCGAAAAATAGATTTTCAGGGGGTGTTAAGAGTCAAGCTCATGGGGCATCCAAAATGAACATGGTTTATCATAAAGGCAGCATGAATGTGCATGTGTTTCATGTATAAAATAACATTTTTTGTAGAAATCTGGCCATTAGCTTTTGAATTGATTGAATTAATCTTATTATGCATCAAATGTTGTTGGTAAAGAGCAAATTTGGATCTGATGGCAGAGCATTCTGCTGACCTCTTAGCCTTTTAGAAAAGGCTAAGAGGTCAGTGGAATTTTTAGGAATCAGCCTGTGGTAACCATGAACACTACATTTGATGGCAAATCTGGCCAGTAGTTCTATTTTGTTCTTGACCAAAGGGTTGAGGTATTAAAAAAACACTATAATACAATTTAAATAAAACATAGGAAAATTATATTGTAATAAAAACTACTTCTGATCCAAAATGAAAAATCTTATAGGAACATTGACATTTTGTGCGGCTATGTCTTATTTTCTAAACAATGTATAATTTTGCAATTGCAACATGTGACATTGGACACCGGACCTGACATATTTCTGAATGCTGATCTCTTTGGGGATGGACAGCGGCAGGACGAGGAAGATGCAGAGCAGCACCAGGGGGAATCGCTGGTCTGTATAGAAGTGGTAAGGCATCTCTGACTCTGGCAAACCAGCCACCAGCTCATAGAGGGAGCCGCACACTGACGGGTAAACAAGAACACAGACATTTTTACATTTACTGAAAGAAGCACAGAAATGTTAAATAATCAGAGACTGAATGGCAAGTGTATCTGTCTCCAAAGATAAGGGACATGAAATGTCTAATTTCCTGATGAAGCAACTGTGATGTGGACAGGAAAAAATTACATCTGCTTCAGACCACACTCATTAGTCCTCTATCTGTGCACCAAATATTAGTGGCCATTTTGCTGCGGTTCTGTGGTCAGGTTACACTCAATGCAGCAAACCACAGACATAAATCTGCCCTTTAACTGAGAAGAAACAAAAGCCAAACAGGGTCACAGAGGATTCACCCACTCTAACTTGAGAGGGGAGAGATTGGCCGGTTTGTAATTCAGAGAGAAATACTCCAGGGCCCTGAGATAAGGGAGGAACTCTGGGTTTTCTGTGCCAGAAAGAGAAAGAGAGATAACTTAAACTCTGGGTCAGTTGCCATGGTATTGAAGTGCATTAGTAGAGGAGCTCTTACTGTGTTTCAGAATCTAAATCCTGGTGGGATATTAATTTCTTACTCAGGACTATCTGAAGTTACTGCATTTAGTCATTTCAGTCCTCAGATTCAAATTAGAGGCTGACATTTTTTTCGGGAGTCCTGTGGGATTCCCGCTGGATGGAAGTCAATTTCACTATTGATCACAAGACTGGGAAGGGACAGGAAAAACATTCAATGAGAGTGGGTGGGACGGGTATCATTCTTCCACTATTGGGAAGGACAGCATTATTTTTGTGGGACCAGGATGGGACAGAATTGAAAATCCACTCCTGTGTTACCCTCTAATCCAAAATATTATAGCCTCAGCCTCAGCTCAGAATAAAACATCTGCATGTACTTTGTTTATTAAAACTATACCTCACAAGACAGATGTCAGTTTGTTAGAGCACTTCCACTAAAATGTTTATTGCACATAATGTGTAATATTGGAAATATGTTTCATTTCATTTCATTTATTTGTTTATTTGACAGGGACAGTGCTCATTAATTAACAGTAAAATAACTGTAAAAGAGACAGAGTTGGCTCAACAGGCTAATTTTCATCTGTTGTCCCTGGGCAGTTATTATGAGGGCAACCTAAAATAAAGATTTAAAATTACATAAAATTACTAATTACAGTCCACAAGTAATAACAATATATACAGTAAGACAGGTACAACACACAATAAGTAACAAACAACATATCAACAAACAACATAGGCAAAACATAACGAGAAATGAAAAAGACTGACAAAAGACAATCTGCAAACAAGCAACAAATCTCAGTAGGCAGTCAGGAGTCTAATGTGCACATATCTGATTATCAATTAGCCACTTCTTAAGCTGACCAGTAAAAGAACAATAAGTATTTGCTTCTCTCATCAGCATTGGCAATAGATTCCATTGTTTAGATGCTGTTACAGAGAACGCTGACTGACTAAAAGTACTTCTTCGAGTTGGAATGATACAATCCCCTCTTGTGATACCTCTGGTAACATGAGTGCCTGCTCTCTGCATAACAAATCTCTTCAGTGGAGGAGGGGCAGTGCTGTGTAATATCTTATAAACTAGACAAAGGTTACTATAATTGATCAAGTTTTCCCAACTCATAAGCCTATCCATATTTAAAATTTTGACAGGTGTGAAAACTATAAGCTTTCAAATCTAAAACTTTGATAGTATATTTATAAAGACTTTCGAGTGGCTTCATTGTGGATTTGTTAGCCTGTGCCCAGCTTGTCAGACAATATGTAAAATGCGGGATAATCATTGCATTCATATATCATGGCAGTTTCAAAGCTCAGTGATTGCCTGACAAATCTAAAGTCACTTAAATTAAATCTAACTCGTTTGCACATACTTTTTTAAATGAGTTCTAAAAGAGAGATTCAAATCAATCCAGACACCCATACTTGTCTTCAGTCAGAACTTGCAATTTTTGACCTGATATTATGTTGGGGTGTGGAGTGCTAGATGGTCGTTTTGAAAAGCTACATGCTAACCATTTTACAAACATTTAACATAAGACATGATCTGTCAAGCCATGTTGTAATATAGTTCACTGCACTGGTCAGTTTTGTAGCAGCTTGCTGCTTTGTGCTGCTGTGTACATAAATAACAGCATCGTCAGCATATTATATTCCTGAGATGCCTGTTTAAGTGCCTGTCATAAAAAGTATTACTGGATAAGACTGTGAGTTTAGAATCATGTCACTATGTCTTTGTTCTATATATTTTTTAAAAATCTTCCACTGTAATTTTGTATCTTCAGTTAAGTGTTTTGTCCCCGTCCGAATAAAGCAACAAACATTTCTAAAATGCTATGAAGGCTACATCCTCCACCACCACTTTTCATCCATTAAGAAAACGTAAGTCTGATAAATGAATGAATTAATGGATAAATCATTAGAGCTGCTCAGTGGTTCATGGATTCCGCTACCGTCAGGTCATTTTAGAAAGCAACAAATGAATATTAATTATAAAGCTGCACACTCGACCGTCTCGCCAACTTACATTTCCTTAGTTGGTCATCCAGTATAACCAGAAAGGCCACAGAGATCATGAAGAGGTTAAAGACGAAACAGATTTCACACAGCTGACCGATGGCTGGCCCGCACACCTTTTTCACCACTGCCTGGTAAGTGCACTGGCCACTGATGGACGAGGAGTAGCCCAGGATGATCAGACCACTGACCAGGAACACGAGCGAGACCTAAGTGGATGAGGGAGAGCAGAACGATGGCGCTAAAGGAAAAGAGTATAAGTATGTATGTATCTTTATGTACACACTAAAGCTTTGACCTCATAGCTTCAAGTATCATTCTCTGTCTTTCCGCCAGTTTGCCGTAGTCCAAATTAAATAACATTGATCCACAAAGTAAAACCTTAAAACCACATCAAAAAGTTACTTTTATGTAACTGTTGCATCTTACAAATCCATTTTAATTTGTGGAAAACGAGACAATCATGGTGTAAATTGTCACAGTCTATGTGTGTTTTAGCCCATTTATCAATTAGATAATACCACCAAACAGGGAGAATACCACCATTATACTTTTTAGGTACCATCCGAAATGTGTCTGAATCACCGAGTGTCCAAAGGAAAATACTCAACTAGCAGCTCTGTGAGGCTGTACTTAGAGCAGCATTGCGTAAAGATAATGTTAGCATGCTAACATACTCACAGAAACAATGCTAACATGATTTAATTTTTACCTTGTTCACCATCTCAACTGAACCAGAGCTAAGCCACGCCCCCCTTAGTTACTACTGTCGGACCTGTCGGATTTATCGCGGCACTGTTTATAACTGCACTCCCTGAAGAAATATTGTCTAATTTCTGGAAAAATGAAAAAAGCGATCTCAGAAAGGAGACAGAAAGGTTTGCATTATACATTTGAAGGTTGTGTTTAGGCTGACAAACTGATGTGATACAAATAAAGACAGAAGCTAAAGCCTATCAATCTCACAGTAAAAGTGAACCACCACATTACCTAACGATACTTAAGATTAACACTGTTCCTTTAAAACTGGGTAGGTCTCTATTCACTATTACATTCATGAAAAAGCAAAAACTGTTGGGTTTTATAATGTTACATTCAGTAGTAAGTTACCTAACGTTAGCTAACTAACATTACATTAGGAACAATCCACAGCCAACGTTTTCGTGATTTGTTTTAGGTTTTGGAAAAGGAATTATGTCCTTTCAACCTCTCTGGGTAGCGATTGTAATTATTATGAGCCCCAGGAAAAGCGGTTTAATCTTGGATTAATACAGCAAAAACTAAAAGAAGCTAGAAAAAGACTCCTTTTTTTATTTCACATGGGAAGTAGGACTTTCCAAGTTCAAAGTCGTAAATTTAAAAGGGAACGCCCCTCTAAATTGGATTTGTGACTTGGAAATTTGGGAGAACCGCTCTACCCCAGCTTTGTGATCCAAGATGGCTGCTCTGAGTATCAACAGATAGTGAGAGCTGTAGTTTATACTGTTTATTAGGACTTGTGTGTACTTGACTTATAGAAATTTTTGTACACATATTCCTGTCCAACTGCTGTCTGTGGACGTGTTGCTACAGCGTTTAGTATGAGTAAATATCACACACTGCTTTTTTTAATCAACCGGCTTAACAATGGCTAAACATGGCTAGTTGTAAACAATGGGTGGCTGAGCGAGGTTTTCTGGCTCCGACCTCCGTTTCCTGAGGAAAATGGAACCTTCAGTTAGAGCAAACTATACTGCGCTTTGACTGGCCAGCTACATATTCGGGCGTGGTTTGGCGAAGGGTCACTTAACGTGTTAGCATGCTAACATTTGCTAACTAGCATTAAACACTATTTTTCCATTTATTTCCATTTTATTGTTCAAACTTTGTAATATAATGTAACATGTAACAGTTCAACAGCTTATTAGGCTAGTTGAGATTCAACAATCCAACTTTTTCACAAATAAAACTGTTTGTTACGTTCGGTTAGGTTTAAGCATTTTGGTTAGGGTACGTTCATGAATTGTCACATACTGTACATTATTCTATTCATAATCTGTCTTCTACAAAGAGAAACATTTGAAATGTTACAAATCATAAAGCACAATAAAGTCTTTCCATTGATTTGAAAGGGACAATGCTCAACACATTTCTGCGAGACATAGTGTAGCTAAAATTTTCCACCTGTGGTCCCTGGGTGAAGGCCACCAATGATGCACAGGATGACGAAGTAAAAGATAACATCAAACGTGGTCATTTGTTGTTTGCCTGTACAAATCTAGAAAAACATGAAAGTTTAAAATAAATAAATATTCCACTGTCTGGTCATCACATATTGCTGCTATAGCTTGTGTCCTCGCAAATGCTTGCTCTCCATGCCGTAGGCCTGGGTTAAGGAAGGGATACAGATTAACTGACAAGGCTAACTTAATCATATAATTCCATTTTGACTTGTACTGTCTACAGCTACCATAACATTACAAAGGGAAGACAATGGTAATCTGTGACCATTCTAAACTTTCCAGTCATACCCTTGAACTTTTATGTAAGACGTGTGCCAAGCAATTACCTTCACAACCCAGGAGGTTACCCCTCCACTCCTGCTATGTATCAGGATTAATGTCAGTGTCTTCTGGGTTAATATGCTTATAAGAACTTGTGAGTAAGTGGAGTCTAAAGAGAGGTGTGGAAGATAAAGTGCTTCCTCGATATCAATCAGAAAACCAGCTACACCTAAACAGAGAGAAGGGAAAAACAATAGAGAGAGGATACCTCATTCTGGGCTATAGATCCCTGTATAAAAGCTATAAAGGTCAAAGTCTGGAATTAGTCAGTATAAAATGGAGTTGTAAATGACAGCAATTATGCAAATAACTTCAATAAAATATCGGAGGGGAAAACACCTGGGAGCAACTTTGGAAGAGTATAGACGAGCATGCTTGGACACAAACTACAAAAGTCTGTGATCCAATTAAGCTCTACAGTTACTTTCAAATGTCCAGGCAGATATTTAGAATCATTAAGTAATGAGGAGAGGTAAAGAAAAAAAAACAGATTCAGCTCTTTGGCCTCGTTTTAGCACTAATTACACTGTGGAGGAATTTATAATCTCTTTATAGATTTAGATTATAGAAGGAAAACCACGTCAGACCTCTTTTAACAGTGCATAAACGCATAAACAGCTGAACGAGATCGTCCGGCACCAATGTTTAAGAAGTTTCCTGTCCCAAGTTTCCAAAGCCCAAGTGATGCATCAAAATGCTTATTTTAATAGTAAATTTAAAAGGATACAAAACACAGCCAATTAGCACATCTTTTGGAATCTCGTGGAATAAATAACGTAAGCCTGCATTGGTACTTGTGATAACACAGAGTTAAAAGACTGTAGTGAGAAAGAGGTTGCTCATGATGACACTGTATAAAAAACCAAAGAGTACTATTAAGCTGTTCATCTTATTTCAGCTAACTGGCTATGTATCACTTTGATGTCACACATTCAAAACTTCATTTTTTTTTAAATAAATTAATTTGGTACAGCTCTACAGAGAGGCTAATCGCATATTAGACACAGTATTGTCTGTTAGACAGTGTCATAGATGCTACAATGACTTCCATCACCAGCAGCTCAGCTTTTGTGTTGTTTTTTGTTGTTTACACAAATACAGCTGTACACCCTGATGAAATGTCAAGGAGGTCTGAAAAAATAGATAGGCCAACTGCCAAAGTCTGAACTTAATATTAAACCTGACACTGAATTGTGTTTCAGAAGTATTGGTAGACAAAAACTTTCTTTTTTAGGACCAGATAATTAATTTGTTTCATTTCACATCTAACTTTGGAATTGTGAGGACATGACAATGAAACCATGGGTGTCATATCAAGCAGAGGAAAAAAATGACTTTCTGTAACATTTTCACCTGACACAACATGGAGGACACAGACAATGTATATTACAATACATTTAAGCCTTATTTTATCCAACGTTTATTTATAAATAAATTTAATTAATGGAACACTTCTGTTTCTAGTGCTAGGTTATTTATCCAATGAAAGGTAGAAAGGAATACAGCCAAGGCAGGCTGTGACAACTGGAGAATAAAGAAATGACTTAGATTTTTCTATCAAACTATTGGACAGTGGTTTAATCTTTAGAACTTTACAAAAAGTAGTAAAATGGCAATTCACAACCAGTGCACAGGTTCTCCCAGCACTTGGAGAATCTGGGAACTTTTTACTCATGACATTAAACAGAGATTCACTTTTCAGGGTCAAAGTGATGCCCAGCTGGGGTGAAGAGGTTATGCACAATGAGTTCTGGTTTAGGCAGAAAGGAAAAAGACAAAACTATTTCAGTGTTGCTGTGGTGTGAGTGACAGGCTCGAGAAAACAGGTGAGCAACAGTAGAAAAGTCAGACTGATAAGGATAAAGTGAATCTAAAAGGTGCTGAGGTCAAGTCTAACATGGCCTCTCCTGGAACAGATCCAAATCTCCTTAATTGATCTCAGTGAACCTCAGTCCTCGGTAGATAAGATGCATCTCCCCGACAACAAACTTTCAATAAAAAGAATTAAATTACTTTACTTTTGATAAGGTTAAAACGGAGTCTGGCTGCATCAACTTTTGAAATATCTGCCACAACGCAGCAATGCAGAGAGACTATCTTAGGCTATGATATACCTTTTTATCATCTTAGATTTGAATGAAAAAAATGCCCACCAGCTCCACAGTGACTGCGCTGCGGATGCTCCCGGTTCTCTCGAAGGCCCAGGGGAAGTTGAGGAGCCCAGCGCCCAGGGCGGATTTCAGCATGATGAAAATGGCCCCCATGGAGCCGAGCCGAGCGTCCAGCGGTGGCTTGGCTGAACCTGAAGCCAGCAGGCTGATGCTCTCCCTGGCTAACTCCTCCATACTTCAACCGGCGGGAAACTCGCGGCGGGACACACTACGCACACACACCCACGCGACCTGCCGGTCAGCTCTCGACCACCCCCTCGGGCACCGTGCTGTTCTCTGTGAGCCGGTGGGAGGGAGGGAGGTGGGAGGGGGAGCGAACCAGGGGGTTGCGTTATTAATGACCTTTTAAAACACAAGCGGAGGAAGGTGGGAGTAAGACGTCCCCGTTTCCCGGGGACAGTCCCCGCTTTTGATGGTCTGTCCCCCTTTGGAGCTGTCCCGGGACATGTTTTTAACTGTGTGTTAATCATAGACCGTGTAAGGTGTTAACAGACCTGAAATCAGATTTTAAGTGGCCAGAAAGCCTGGATAGCAGAGTATACAGGTGTCGTGGGAAAAAGTGATCGTCCGACGAAAAGTGATTGCCGCGGGAGCGCGCGCAGCATGTAACGTTTTCGCTGTTCAGCCTTTTACTGTGTCTTTATGTCTACAGCTTACAGCTGCTGGACCAAACAGACACAACTTCTAAATAAACAGTTATGTCTTTGTGAAAATTGAACGGTTCTTTTAACAGAATAATTCTGTGTATAATCACAATAAATGTTTGCAGTTTATAGCGTAATCAGGCCTGACATTAACGTGATAATAGGCAATAATAGAAGCCTGTTGTTGCCGATGGCTTATGTGTTTGGTAGGCCAATGTCTAATATAAACTAATAATTCTTTTGATTGTATTTTATATATAATCTAAACCAGCAAATAAATGCAGTGAAGTAAAAAAAATAGCCTGAAACATTTCCCTCTGATGTGTAAAAGTATAGGTATAAAGTAGCATAATATGGAAATACTCAAAAAAAAAGTAAGTTACAAGTAGGCCTACCCCAAACCTGTACTCAAGTACACTCAGTGAGTACATGTACTAAATTATGTCTACCAGTAGGCTACACAAATGTATAGTAGGCTACCACAGTAAGATGCAGTGCTGTACCATAATGAAAAAGCTTCTATGAATCTTCTATGAATGAGAATGCAGATATTTTCAGCAGTAGATAAGCAACATAAGGGTGATCCCTGGTTCCCAAACCTGTCACATTCTGCGTGTCTGCTCTGTCTTGTTTAGTTCCCTGTGAGTTTTGGTTATTTGGTCATTGCTCTGTGTTCTGTTTAATCCTAGTTAGTCTGTTTACCTGTTGGTTGTAGTTTATTTGTATCATTTGTGATCTGTCTGGATTAGTTTATATTATTCTGATCTGTTCTGTCTTATTTTGATATGATCTGTGTTTAGTAACCTGTGTTCTGTTACTCCAGTAATCCCTCTGCCTGCCTGTGTGTCTGTGCTGCTTGATCTGTTGGATTGTGGAATCCTCAACTGCCTGTAAGCCTTATTTATTGTTTGAGTTTTGGATTAAATCATTGCACCTGAAGTCTGCACTCCTCTGTCATGCATTTGGGCTGGAAACCTGCTAGTCACTCAACCGATCCTGACAAAACCAGTGAAGATCAAATCATGATTTTAAAAAAAAATCATAATTTGGTGTAATTTGTGCACCAACACACAATTTAGTTTCTATTCAATTTATTTGTAAGGGGCCATGTACAATAGTTGTAAAATAGTACTGTTTGAACTAATATCACAGTTAGCTTAGCTTTTTTAAATTTTCATCCACAGTCTCTTGGCAGGTCTAACACTTACAAAATACAATTACAGACCAGCACTGAATAAACATGACAGGACACATTAACCAAAATGATTCATAACAGTCATTACGCACACACCATGCCAGCAGAAGTCATGTTAGACACCAAAGCGCAAAAAAAATAAAAGAAATTTGTCAAACCTAACCTTTATCAATATAAGGCCAGTTATTAACTAAGTCAAAATCAACATGCAGGTTACTACTGTTAAATAATGTAAAGAGTGAATTTATGCAAATCTTTTGACTGTATTTTGTCAAAATTCTCAAAAAAGAAAAAATAATCCAAAAAGAAAGAGAACCCAAATGACACAAATTTGCGGAGGGTGTCATCACGTTGTGATGAAAAGGTTTGAAATGTATTTGCCATGAGTGATATGGGGAGTGGGTCAGGTGTGGAACGGGTCTCACCTGCAACGCTCATTTTCAACAAGATTTAGTCTAAATGTTAAAGAAAGGATATGAGAGGGAAATGAATGTGCGGGTCTAGACCTTTCCATTAGTGTTTTCTGTTATTCTTTCTCAGGGAAAGTTGCAATGACCACTGATGTTAAAGGTTAATTGAAGATAACAAGACGACATTTTTCTTTTTATACACCGCCTTCCTGTCCCCCTCACTGTATTCCCCCCACATTAAAAACCTTCATCGTCTTTGTTTTTGACGTCATTGCACAAATGATTATTTTCCATGACTCATCATGTGTGCAGCTTGTTTGGCCTGGGAAGAGAAGTAAACAAGAAGCAGTCAGAATTACTCAACCGAGAGGATAATTCTTAATAGTGGAGAAGTGTCCACTAGTAATAACACGGGCACAGCAGCTTGGACATTTCATGCCCATCATTGATGTGGTGGTACAAAGCCAAGAACACTTTTGTTTGAGTTCGCCCAAAAAAACAGAGCAACATCACTCGTGAAATTGAGTTCTGACTTTTAATTTCATGGATGAAAATGAAAAAAGCAACACAAATCAATTCTGTGCAGTACAGTCACAGATTGTACCCTGCAGGTTAAAGCCAGCTTTCTGAAAGACAGGAAGGACATGGACTGAATCAGGAAGTAATATGCTGATTTTCATGCATAACCTTCATTACTTTTGATTATGGGGGCCCTTTCACTGGTGTTGCAGAACTACTATAAGATGTCACAGGGTAAAGATGGACACTATTGTCGCTGTTTTGCAAGTCATAAGACTCATGGCTTGACAATTAAATCTCAACTCGTTAAGTCTTAATCTTTATGTTAGAAACGGTTTGTAAAAAACTACAGACATGAATGTTTTTAATTAGCAATGCTGGGGAAATGACTCCAGAGATTGTCAGTCACACATTATACAACATATCTCAACATCAGCATGATAACATTGCAGGTTGGATCAGATCAGGTTGTAACAATAATTCATGCTAGTTTGCTAGCATTAGCATTAGCTGTGCCAAAATGCAGCCTCACAGAGCTGCTATAGCGGGGTTTGTCTTGTTAATATTTTATTACTTTCTGCCATCCCTACACACAAAGCAATCTCAGTCCTGGCTGGTCTCACCTGTAACACCACGATGGTGGAATGAGCTACCACACGCCATCAGAGGCAGGGGCGTCCCTCTCTGACTTCAAGAAGCTCTTAAAAACTCATCTCTTCCAAGAACACTTTCTCTTATAACACCTCTATCCCCTAACCTCTAACATGCACTTCCTGTGCCCTTCTACTTCTATGCCCTTACACTTCTCGTATTTATAGCACTTTTTTGTTAACTTGTTTGCCTATATATTTACCCCATTGATGTCATACATGCTAGCTCTTACTAAGAATGTATTGCTGGTTATTACTAGTTTGTATTTTAAGTTGTAGATCTCTGCTGTATTGATGCTTTATTGATTCTTATGTTGTTCCTAAAATGTAAGTCGAGTTGGATAAAAGCGTAAAAAGGAGTAAATGTAAATACACATAATGACTTAAAAACTAGGCTATATCTTGTTATTTCATATGTGATGTTATCTGCGAACCACAGCAAAATCTGGTCTCTTCTGCTTTTCTTTCTAATACAGCATTATTGAATTGATTCCAAGCTTAGATGATTCAGATGATCTGCTGTGCAGTTTTGTTATATCACATTTTTCCATCTTTGGTCTTGGGTATTCCAAGTTAGTCACTTGTGTTAAAATCAACAGTGAGTCTTTTTTGATTTTGTCAAACTATAGATGACAGCCACAGACTGGACTTGAGTCTGACTGGAGTCCAAGTCATGTGAACTCAAGTCACGACTCCTTTTCAAAAGGTTTGTTCACTTCAGTCAAGCTTCACTAAAACTCAAAAATCAGCCAGTGACACATTTAGGTCTTCGCCCTAATGGTACAAATGGTACATATGGAGGAAGACTGATGAAGGAGGGGCATGTGAACAGGTGTGACTGGAAGGGAAGCAAGAGTGTATAGATGCTAGCCAGCCTTTCAAGTTCAGATAGAAATGAATGGATAAAGCGGCCAGGGAGTGGTACAGGCTGGTAGGATATAGGATGAAGGAAGAACGGATGAATCGGAGGGGGGGGGGGGTTAAAGGTTCAGCTCAGAGCCGCCACAGTGTCTCTTTCAACCGTGGAGGGAAAGAGGGCATGTGACCTCCACTCACCACCAGCTTTCCCAAATCTTGTTAGCACAGCTAGCTGGCTCTGGGGTCATTTCCCAGTTTCCCAAGGTTCCAAGGGAGATTAGTTCTTCACTGGGGCCGTCATCCAAGAGGACAGGTGACAGATTCACAGGCTGATCTGGCCTATTAGGCTCGGATAAAGAGCAAAGCTCAGACCACCGAGCACACCGACACATATCACCTCTGATGAAATCAACCTGCGTCATTGAATTTAGCCCATAACCAATACTAAACCCACGAGTGAGATGGAATTAGTCCATTCAATCTATGATTACTCACAGAAAAAAAGCAATCATGCCTTCTCAAAGTCTGCCAAGGAATGCATTTTCGAAAACTGCAAAATAAAAAGGAATTAGCACACGTCACAAGTTTAACCTGCATTTTTTTTATGTTCAGCCTTTTACTCTGACACTCTGGTGACTGTAGCCAAATGTTTTGGAGGTTTCATCACACCTTTGTGATGCCAACGGTGCAGTGATGAGCAACTTTGCGAGAAATTCCAATGATTAAAACTGTCAGCAAGATGCAGATTGCTGTTGCTGACTGAGCAATTCCCATTTAGTCATAATTTCATCTGTATAGATAATCAGTCTACGTGGGTACTGAAGGCTCTTCCAAAAAAAAAAAACTTTAGGGCATCTTGGTGGTTAAAATGCATACCATAATTCAATTCTGATGGTTGACCTTTTTGCACTTCATCACCCCCCCCTGTCACCTCTCACCTGTTAAATATAAAAATGCCCCCCCAAAAAAACGTTTAAAAAAATCACATATTTTCTGTCGATAACATTTGTATCAGTACTCTATATGACATAACCACTGAAATCATAGGTTTTCTACTTTTTGGAAGTGGGGGATGAGTCCCTGCTCGCAGATATTGAGTTAGCTATCTGCGTTTATTGGAATAAGACATGGATTGCACTTTATGCACAGGGGAAAACAACAAGAGAAAATAAAACAATTGTTGCCAGAAGGGGGAAAAAAAGAGAATGCACAACGCACAGTTGTATGTTCGATTCGCTTTTCATGAACAAAAGAAAACAGCGGGCCCTAGATGGTGGAGAAGATGTTAAACCTGAAAGGGTGGAACAAATATATACTAGATTACAGTATATACCATTACTGACAGAGCAGATTTGCCTACAACAGGCCACAGAGCCAACAAATTCCTTCCTGACAAATAAACATTACCGTAACAGAAAGCAGCAATTTACAAATGACTTCAAAAGCAACTCCAGAAACCGTGCAACAATAACCAAGCAGATCACTTTGATAATGCTTTTTAATTGATGAGATATATTTGAACAAGTCTGTCAATGCTACCTACTGACCATGAGATCACAAAGGAGGCTATCAACAGAATGCCTGGCCAGAGTTCATTCATCATACAAAATATAAAAACAATGAAAAGACAGTGACTTTAAACAGATACGGGCATAACTTACAAAACAGTGGGTGGTGACACTTGATCATCCGGTGGTCCTCATGTTGGATATGAGTGTATGTGTGTGGTATTTTTCTGTCCGCGTGTATGCCAACTGCTTTATTGTTAAAGTGCATACAGTATGTGTTTCTATTTCTGTGTGTGTGAGCGTGAGATTGCTTGTACTTCTGTGTGTGTGTGTGTGTGTGTGTGTGTGTGTGTGTGTGTGTGTTAGGGTACGAACAAATTCAATAAATATAAAAGACAGACACATTTCGTTCATGAAGAATAAACAGTTTGGTCAAAAAAGAAGAGAAGAGAGAGGGAAATGTAGACAACATGTCTGTCTCAACAGGCATTTTTTAGGGCCAGGTGTATACTGTGTGTTTTACATTGTGTGTACACACTGTCTAATACTGTTCATTAGTCCACAAACACACACAAATACCCACAGACAGCCTTATACAGACGAGAGGCACAAAAACAGCATCCAAGAGACACCTGGAGTTGCACTGCCTTCAGGTCCGGCAGGCTCGAGTTTAAGAGCAGTCACACGTCTGCCTCAGCTGTTCATTAGACTCCATGTAATCCCCCACCTCCAATGTTGCTGCTCAACAGATGCTGTCCTTTTAAGCAGCGTCTCAGTTTTGGAGGTGAACCCAGCTCCCCGGCAGCGGTCCCAGTCAAACTGTGGGGGTTTTCCCGGTTGTTGTCGTCTGCTGCTGCTGCTGCTGCTGCTGCTGCTGGAGGTATGTGGGCCGTTTAATGCGGGGTTTCCTGCGCTTGGGTTTGCTCTTAGCCTTTGTGAGCTGGACCACAAAAAAAGACAGGACGACCATCGCTCCTAGGAAGGCAAACACGGGGATGGTCTGGCCCACTTCTTGGTTGTAGCGGCCGGGCATTATCCCTGAGGGGCAAAGGGGCACAGGTCACATGGGGCCTCCTCAGTAACCACTTTTATTCTTATACACTGCAGTCTTTCCTTTCATCCTCTGTCTAACTTTATGCTAGAAGAATATTAGACCTTTGTACTGTACTGATCATAGACACACTTCCATGTTTCATATAATACCATTTCTGCTGCAAAAGCTGCAATGTTGTCAAATGCTGTGCACTACTAATTAGCTCTAAAACTAATTCTAATTCAGACTGCTTAAAGTAATAACTCTGAAGCACGTATTACCTCCAGGAATGTCCCAGGCCCCACTCTCCCCAGGAGACAGGGGTCTGACCTGGGGACGGTAAGCCCTGACATTAGGTAGAGCCACTTTGTCCAGATCCACTGAGAGAAGCTTCTGGTGCTTCCACAGGTTACTGAGAGCATGAGTGGAGAGAGAGAAAGACAGAGAAAGAGAGAGAGGGGGTGAGAGAGAATCTAATGTGTATAGTGCAACGTATGTGTGTGGGCAGGTCTGTCACTAAACCAAATTTTATTCCTTCTGTTGACAGGTTGGAGGAAAAAAAACTGTTGCTGCCAGTAAAAACCCAAAGTCTGGTTCCAAGTATCACTGTGAAATGTGCCGCTGCCCCTCCCCCCCTCTCCTCTCCACTGTGAGACATGCTTCTTTCTCTATATAGTACTGTGACTGGAGGAAAAGTAACCAGAATGTTGACTATGGTAGTGTGCACAAACAAGATAACTCAATATAATCTGTTTCAGACGTGTTGAGAAATATTACACCTGGGAAATTAACCAGTACCACATACAGAAATTCATATCACTGTTGCCACTGACGACTGATGTCTGAGAGGAGTAAATGGAAATGATTATTTACCTTCACAAATATATAGACAGAACTAAAAAAGAACCGTCTGCATTGCAGTGCTTCATCAGACGTACCTGGGTGCTGTCTCGTTGAGCGGCTGTGGCTTTGCCCAGGACAGGTGGGGGCAGGCTGGTAGTGGGCGGGGCTTCGGGTCTCCCAGGTGAGCCTCCAGAACCTTGGAGTAGCGGTACAGATGGTTGCCTGAAAGAATGAAAAGAATAAACCTACATATACCTAATAAGGACAACATCCAGTATTTGAGATGATAAATGAACCTGTCTGTTAATGTTTTGTGTAATTTTCCTTCCTCACCTTCCAGTCTCTGTGGCAGTGGGTGCTCGGTGCCTGTGGGCGGCGCTACCCTGCTGTGGGAGTGGCTGAGGCTGGGCGGGGTCACAGTGTAGGAGGTGTACTGAAGGAGAGCGTCTAGCAGCCAGAAACAGTCTGAGGAATTAGACACAACAAAAGATTAGTCAGTCGGCTCAGCTATTCCTTTTGTTGTACGGAAAAACTGACCAAACATACGCTCAGTACACACTAAAGAGAGGTTACCTTTCTGTCTGTGGCTGTCGTCTATACAGTTAGAATCACCGTACAGAGCGATACGACCCCCCCCTTCAGACGGGGTTTGGTACAGTCCCAGGATGGGAACCCCCTCCACAACTGCCGTCTCCTGCTTTAACACTTCCAGACCTGTGAAAACACACAGGCAGGCACACACACACACACACACACACACAGTGGTGTTATACCTAAACTAAAGACACACAGATTAAAAAGTTGCCTGTCAGCCCGCATGGCTACTGGCCAGCACTGTGCTACACTAAGCTGGGGTCAATACTTTGAGAGGAGCTGGTACCTTGGTCCTTCAGATTCTTGGCAATCACTATTCCATCTTCTGGGAAACGGGCGATACTGCAGCCTGAGGCATAGTACACTGAGAGAGAAACAACCATTTTCATTTAGCAAACATGGCCGTGAATAAAACAATACTAAAAGGTGACCAGAGGATGATGTCATCAGAGACCAACTAGGATTTGTGAACGTCTTACTGTCATGATCAGCCAACGTGAAGTCTCCCTCGTACAGCCCATCACTGAAAGCCATCCCCCACACTGAGATCAGGTCGTTCAGAGCCGGTACGTTAGCGCCCCCTGTGTCTGGCATCCACCACTGCCTGCAAGTTACATCAAGAAAGTCATCTCTGTTTAGGCAACAAAAATATAAAATCTACAGAAATAACAATCAAGAACCACTGTTGCAACTTACACAGCACAGAACAAAGCTTAACTTTCAATTTGGCAAACAAGAGGATTGATTAAGGAAAATTAAGGGGCCACATAAAATCCAACACAAACTGGCTTAAAACAACTGCAGGTTGTCAGCAGGTTTTATAAGGATAAAAACGGCAATTTAAGCACACAATATGGGGGTAAATTAGAATAGCAGCATATTTATAAAGTGAGTTCCTAATTCAGTTTTCTGTATCAGGGTCGATTTGTCTTAAAAAAAAGTGAATGAACAAATCACCATTCAATTAAAACTGAATTACTCAGCATAATATTTTGAAGCCATAAAGACTATATTTAGCTGTGTTTAAGACTTTTAATCCTGCAGATTCTGTGCGACAGCTTGAGTGGGATGTGAATGGAGCAGCAAGGAATCATGAGTAATCTTTTGCTCTGCATGAAGAGCTATGAATGCAAAAAGTCGTGATAAATTACATCTATTACAGAGGCGTAAATAGTCGAACACTGCAGGAGAGGGACAGACACTGATACAGCAGGTTGGTAACTAAAACACAACGCAGTTTATCTCGCTATCATTATAACATGATAAAGCTGCAGGTTAAAGTAGGAGCTTTTGAGGTAATGGCTGTTTAATCACTGATCTGTCTCATAATAGAGGACAAATAGATCCTTTTAAAGAAGTAAACACAGGGAGCTAACGAAGGTTGAGGTCAAGGGAGCTTCACGAGAAAGAGGAGTCCGTCAGAGAGGACTTTAGATCACTGCTGCACTACAATGCAGTCCAAGTTCCCACAGCTCATTATATGAAAACACTATTAATCAAAAAACACTCTGCATTATTTATTGAACCTGTCTGGTATTGCTGAGGCTGCAGTTTTTTTTAGTTCAGAGCAAGAGCAGTTTTAAACTTCTTAAAAATGACCTGCAGTGATGTGAAGAATCTCTGACTACAAATACATTGCCAGGAATTATTCTGATGCCACTGAAGTCAGGACTATGAGTGATGGGGTCCTACACTAATACATTATTTTGTGCCAAAGCAATAAATGTTTTGGCCAGTTCACATGATAAATTGTCTGTATTTTGCGTTTCTGTGCTCTTCTCAATGGTTTGAGGTCCCCGCCCATGGTGTTAGTGTCTGATTTTAATGGCCTATAACATTGGCCAGTGTTACTGCTATGATTTCAATAATCAGCAGTAATAGTCAGAGTTAAATACCTGGTGTTTTCATCATAGAACTTGACCTTCCTCATGACCGAGGTGTTGTACCAGTCACTGAAGACAATGAGAGACAGGCCGTTGTCAATGTCTCTCCTCAGCTTGGTGATCTCCTCAGGGAAATACTCCTCCTCACTGTCCACCATCAGCAACGTCCCTGCAGAGACGCAACAGCAAGCAGCACGTTAGTATGTTATCCTTTGCTCAACCATAAGCAAACAGCTGTTGTAGTCTATTGTTGTTTGTTTCTTTGTTTTCTTACCATACTGGCTGGCATCAAAGCAGGTGATGGGTGCGCCGAGCACCTCAACAAAGTATCCATTACTCCTCAGGTGCTGGTACATGTCCCTGAAGTTAGTGTGGATGTGGTCCCCATTCCTGGAAACAGTCACATTTCACATGTCATTTGATTGAAGTTAAAACAAGTTTTTAAACCTAATCTCAGATGGCAGGTAAAAAGGGATGTAGTAAAAAGGGCTACAGGCATCAAGTAAACATCCACACACACATACCAGTCCAGTGGGTCGTTTTTCATGCGGAGGTTGTCTCGGGGAAAGTAGCCGGGCGGGTAGCGCAGGTTGTGGTACTGGTCCCACAGCACCCTCTTAATGCGAGGGGGAGTCGCCACGATCTTCACCTTGATGGGCAGTTTGACTGTGGAGGTCAGCTCACCGCCCACCTTAGACTGCAAGGGGTTAAAAGTCATGAAGATGAATAAGTTATCACTGCAGAGGAGTAAGGAATTACACAAGCTAGATACTCTACAACACTGATTCCAAACCAGGGGGGAGATCCATATATATATATATATGAAATTGTTAGCTAAAAGTATGGATAAAGTTTTGAAACATTTAGGTAACAGTAATTAATGAACAGTTGAAATAGTTTAAATTATTGACTGAAGTAATGGATTAAGTGTTGACATTGTTAGCAAATATACTGGACAAACTCCTGAATAATTTAGCTAAAAGTGTTATAGTGTTGTGTAATAATAATACAATGAACAAAGATTAAAATGTAAAAAGTAGTGCTGGCAACAATTAAAATTTTGAATTGCGATTAATCGCATTGTTTCGCGCAAAATTAAATAATGAGTTCTAAAGCAGTGTATTGCACACTTTTGATGTAAATGTACTGCTATATACACAAAAGTGTAATAACATGTGGTTTGCAAATGCATGGGAACGGACTGATCCAGTACAGGGGGTGTAATCGATTTTCGCTGTTCTAGCGGCGCTTTGTGTCAACAGAGACCGCCTGGCGGGCCGCCATCTTGGTGAGGTCGGCTTTTACCAGCCGAGGATGAAAATATCACATTTTTTCTGTATTTCATCTCCATGTAGTCTGTAATGGTGAAATAAATATGCTAACGTACAATGGATTTACATTCCTTAGCTTCTGACCTTTCAAAGGAGAGCAGAATTATCTAGGCCTGATGGTTGAGGAGAAATTACTGATTTATTTTGGGTTTGTTTTTTTAGGCGTTCTTTCTGGAAATAGGTGCCAGGGTCCATGTGGATAAGGTGCTTTTTACCAGCAGCATTCCCTTTACACAGTAGCAATTAAATATTTCTTGTAAATCTCAACTTAAACATTAATGTAATCAAATCAAATATTAAACCAAAGCTGTTTGCCACTGCCAGGGAACTATCTTTTATCTGGCTTGTTAAAAAAAGTTACCATCAGAGTCTTGGGATTTTTCCTGAGCAGGTATCAGCAGAAACAGTCTGTGTTCAGCAGCAAGTGTCCCTGTTACAGTGAGGTGAAGTGGTCGAGCGCAAGGTGTACTGGGTGCGTTCCCGTGAAACTGTCGCGGTCGTGCTCGCCTCACGGACACGCTCGCCTCCGCCTGCTGCCGAAGTTTAAATTGTCTTGAACTTTGTGTACGCGACGCGCAGCACAAATCATTGGAAGAGACTGAACCTCGCTGTTTGTGAGTTTCCAGAATCTAAATAGTTATCAGGACATAATTTTAATTGAAGTTAAAAAGGCTGTGGCTGTGTACCGCACAGAAGCCGTTGCCATGGTTACTATCCAGAGAGCCCCTGCCGTTCACTCGCCGAGCGACATCTCCCTTTCTGTCCCTGTCGGCGCTCTCTTCGCCGCCTCCAGTGGGTACAAAATGCGGCTGCCTGGCTTCTGACAGGGAAAAGAAAAAGGGAGCACATCACCCCCCTGCTGGCCTCTTTACACTGGCTCCCTGTATCTTTCAGAGTCCATTTTAAGATTTTATTAATAGTTTTTAAATGTTTGACTGACACTACGCCACCTTATCTTTCTGACATACTGTACCCATATGCTTCTGCTAGAGTACTAAGGTCAGCAGACCAGCTCCTTTTGACTGTCCCTAAAACCAGGCTCACCACCCAAGGGGTGCTTTATAAATAAATTTGACTTGACTGTTGACCTGAGAGAACCTGCCTCCGCTGCTTGTTTGGGAGGGTTATTTGCAGGCTGATTATTTGCAGGCTCCTGTGGCCCATGGTTTGACCATATGTGAATTCAGAGCCAGTGAGCGACTGACTTTCAAAATAGTAATTTAAAAAAACTGCGTTAACGTGTGATTAAAAAGTTGTCGGCGTTAATGAATGAATGCGTAAACGCGATAATAACGTGTTTATGTGCCCAGCCTCAGGTAAAAAGATAAACAAAAATGAGAAAGGTTCAGCTTATGTCACTAAAAGTGCTAGCACAGCTGCAAACCTGACTAAACCAACCTAAACACTAACAGGTCACTTAACATCCACTTCAAAAACAATTCAAGCAAACACATTTGGAAATGATGTGTGTGGATGAAGGGGTACTTGAGGTCATCTGAAAGAGATGTGGTGGTATGTCGGACAAAAAAAAAAAAAGTTTGGGAGCCACTGCTCTCGAAAAAGCTAAAGCTGCTTAGAAGACAGAGATCAGGTGCTGCTGCAGTGACTCACATCATTCTCTGCAGGCGACGCCACTGTGACCATCACATGACCTTGAGCGATCCCTTCCCACGACGCTGCTTTCTTGGCCACGGAGATAGACACGGCCAGGTAGCCAGCCCACGGCCACAGCACTGGTGAGTAAGAGACTGCCACATCGATGTGGTCTCCGTTCTGGGGGAGGTAGGGCTGCCAGATGGGCTGGACAGGAGAGAGCAACCTTTAGAAGGCTTATAGGGAAGGGTTTTTTTTTTATTAGTCTGAGGAAATCACATTGCAAACCAGGTCAGTCAAGGATAAAACTCGTCCTTCACTTGTGCTCTGACAGAACTTATTAAGAAAACTGCGTGCTCTTTGTAGAGAAGCATTTGACTAAAGGAGAGTGAAAAAAAGAAAAAGATTTCTCTTCATGCGTGTTGTCTTGTGTGTGCACCTTGTCGACAATCCTGCCAGTAACACCCATGCCGTTGAGGATGGTCACATTGACGATGGTGGGCATTCCTCCATAGTAGATGGGCTGAGAGCAGTAAGGCCACATGTACGGACACTCGGTCAGGTCGATGTAGCTGGGAGAAAGACTGGCAAGACACACAGATGGGAAAGGATCCTGTATAACTTTGTTGTTGCAAAAGATTTTTTTTTTAAAACTACCTTGAAACTAATGAATTTTGATAATATTCCATACATGTAAAAGAGCCTAAAACCACCTTAACATAAATAAATTTGTAAAGAATCTACATGTACATAGAAAAATGTATGTTTTGAAGAAAAGCAGTTTAGAAATTAAGGAAATAATTGTCTATTAAATAAAAAGGCCGGCCCTGGATCACGTTACATCTAGCTTATCTAGAAGCCAAAGCTGAGAGCTGGTAATCTTGCTCGGACCATTGAGGTCGACAGATTCAAAAATGTTCAGGAGGAAAACACAGAGTTTGAGACAAGTGGAAACTGAATGCTTTTTTTGTTAGGATATTATATATTAAGAACAAGTTTGTCTCAAAAGCTTGGAAAAGTAAGCCGGTCTATATAATTTGTATTTACACTGACTTATACAGTAAATGTGTCAGTTTCAGTGATTTATATATGTGGTGGTCATTAAGAGTCTCAAACAAATCTCACTGTCAAGATAATTCAAATTGGTTGTCTTTATTTTTGGCCTTTATTCATTGTTAGAAAATGTATACGCAGCATTGTGGACTGATTTTGTGGCACCTTGTAAGCCTTTGCAGGCTGGGTAGTAGTTGCATGCATGACACCATAATAAAAACTTAATTCCATCACTAATTTCTTATAATCAAACCGCATCTTGTCATATTAAAGTTGTAGGGCACTGACTAGTCACAACTTTTAATGACTGCAGCAGAATCCACTTCTCAAAAAATGGATTCATTTCCTTTTACTGTGACTCTGTGGTCACCATAGGACTCAATCGAATATATGTTGTGATTCAATAGCCGCTGTCCGTCATGAAGGAGCCAGCTGCAAGCTTTCCATGCCACATTGCAAGCCTATGGGCGGTGAGTATTTGACACTCAGCGGAGCAAAGGACAACTATGATTCTGCCTGCCCCGTTCCTCCCCCGAGAGAAAGCTCTGACAGCACAGGCTTGGTCTCCTTTAGTGTAATGTAATTGCTGGGTACACGCCTACATGTGCAAGACAACATTCAAGGACACAGTCACACAATTGTGGCTGTGGAACAGACCTAGCCTGTCTTTAGGTTTCTGAACTAGTGGCCACTGCCTGTATTATGGGTGCTCATATAGGACCTCTTTTTTTAATCTGGGCTCACTGAAGCATCTACCTGGCCTGAGGTCTGTAACTGTTGAGGATCTGGTAGGCTCGGATCAGGTCTAGTTTCCCGTGGCCCTGCTCAAACATGTTGACCCCTGGCAGCCTACGGGCCGAGGCGATAAGGGCCTGCTTCATGGAGGCTGGGTTCACGAGCTCCCTGTTCAGGACGGTGCTGTAGGACAGAGGAGGACAGGCGGGGTTAGTTTCTGTGAGTCTGCTGGTGTCAGATTCCACAGCTTTTAATTCAGAACAGCGCTGGAGGAAAAAAGAGGAACTAGAGAGTGTGTGTGTGTGTGTGTGTGTGTGTGTGTGTGTCATGCTCCTGGGAGAAGGGAAAGGAGCCTATTGTTAACAAGGGTAGTAGGATGTTTGACCCGGCAACATGAGCTCATGAAATGGTCCTGAGTTACAGCTACACCTTGACCATGTAAAGACCGGACTGACAGACTAAATCAGCGACACACCTCTTTCCTCTGGGAACCGTGTCAGTGCAGTGTTTCCCCTAGGATTGAGTTGTTGCAGCGGAGGTGAAGCAAAAAAAAAAAAAAATTGTGATTTTATATTCATGGTACCCGAGTCCTTTTGGGCCTCACCTCCTTAAGGAAACCTGTTAATATGAGCTCCATTTCACTAGGCTATAAGATTTTTCATGTTGCCTTTTGTGTCTCAGTTTACAGCCTTTGACATTTATCTGTAGAAATCAATATGAAAAATAGGCAACATGAAAAGCACCTCCCTTCATTGCCAAGCATTTCATTTGCACAATAGAATCCAAAAGAAACATCTTCTAATTAAAAAGGACTAGTTTGCATCCCCAACTTGCTTTAGTGACCTCAGCTCCTCCACAGTGAACAGTCCTTTTTCCTAACAACCAGTCTGAAAGCTGAAGAATAGTTATTAGGATGTAGACTACACCACTTCAGTCTAAACTTGTTTCTAATTTTCTCAATACTGGACAAGTAGGCAGTAATAAAATGCAGCTGCTAAGTTAGTTACTTCCTATAAATTGAGTGAACGTTAAGTTACATAGCAACCAAAAGACGTACTGTCAGCTTTCCTGCTCAGCTGCGCAGTCTGTTGGGTNCTGAACAACAACCTCAATAAACCCCAACACTTTAAGACTCTTGACTTTCTACCAAATGTAAAAAGTTCAAACTCCAGACACTTAGTGACAACATGATACCGACCTGGCCAGGAGGGTTACAGCACCAGCCACCACAGGAGAGGCCACGCTGGTGCCAGACAGAGAGCGACATCCCTCCTTCATCCCTGATCCCCGAACACCTGATCCGTAGGTGACGATGTCAGGCTTCACCCTGCCGTAGCCCCCCGGCAGCTCCTGCACAGAGATGAGAGGCAGATACAGATAAAGAGATAAAGGCAGGAGACGATCAGAGTGCTTCAACATAACATTTCCTACAGCTTGTCCCTTTAGAGCATGGTGAGCCACTGTTTTGAAGTGAAATGCTGTGGCACGTTTACACTGAACAGCAAGAGTGAAAAGCTGGGATCACATTTTTAAATAGCTCCTATAACACTAAAATGTACGTTTCAGTTCACGTCATTACACAGACTCCAACAAGTCTCACTGTAGTCAGGGAGGCCACCATTCAGCTCTGACGAAACTCCACTGCTATTAAAAATAAGGGCATCCAGCAGACACCAGGTGTTGACTGACTAGTGATAACGACTGACAGGTAGATGCATGCCGTCACACAATGAGAACACACAGAAAGGCAGAGACAAAAAGGAAAAGCAGTGAGTAAAAATGACTAGAAAACAGTGGAAAGGTAGAGCAAAAGTAGAGAAAACTGCTTTTAAAACGGCTGAATGTTGAACTGTTTGATGTACATTCAGGTTGGAGAGCTGAGTGGGTGAGTGGGTGAGTGCTGTCTGTTCCCTCTGGCCTCTTCAAGGCTGGCTTACAGTGGTTGAAGAGGCAGAGAGATCAGAGAGTGAAGCCTTAATCAGATGTCTGCTTTGGGTTATGACTGATGAAAAGATGCTGTGTGCGTGTGAGAGAGAGAGAGAGCGTGTGTGTGTGTGTTTGTGTGTGTGTGTGTGTGTGTGTGAAAATGGCTGATGGGATGTGGATGAGGGATCAGGAGCTTACATTACGGTTGACTAGCTTCTAGAGCAGAGGGTAGGTCTCTCAGGTAGATGTCTGCTCTAAAACTGATAAATGATACGGAGAGTGTCTGTGTGGAACTGAGTGTGTGTGTGTGTGTGTGTGTGTGTGTGTGTGTGTGTGGTGGAGTAACTCACCCAGGTGGTCATGCCTCTGGAGGAAAACCTAGCAATGTTGTCCTCAAAGTCGATCCCTCCAACCCCGATCACGTCCATCTGGTCTGCTGGGTTGTTCAAGGTGCTAAAGGGACAGAGACTTACTTTACTTCACTTTACAAAACCTGGGGAACGGTTCCACAGTTCCATCTGGGCACTACAACATTAGAGTGCGACAGAATTAAAAAAAAACATTTCCTGTTTTGTCTTTTTAATGATCTTTTATAGAGAAGAATAGTAAGCAGATGTTCAGCAGGGTATTAAAACCCAGCTGGCCAGGAGTTCATTTGGATAATTAAAGCGGTCAAAGTGGTGCTGTGGAAGTTAGCCTTTCTGTGCAGATAAATAAGGATTTCATTAAAAAAAACTACAGAAAAATTCTTATCTACAATGATAACTATTAGCAAAGTATCTATTTGAACTTTGACTTGGCCTGAACTATAAAGTTAACGCCTAAAACAGGCAAGAAAATATTTAGGATGTCTTTTCAAGACCTGCAGACGCCCTGACTGAGACAAGAACGAGATGATTCAAAAACTGAATGCCCTTGTTTGGAAGTTGAAGTGACTGGCATACCCATACAGAGGTCCATCGTTGCCAATAGCAGAGACCATGATCACTTTGTTGGCAGTGAGCTCCCAAACCTGTCAATCAAACAAGAAAATGAACTAAGTTGGTGGTTGGTGTTTTAGCTGCAAACTGACTCTGGTCGACTTCAGTCCTTTGCCAAGGAGGTTTCCAGACGTCTGCTTCTTTGCACACATCAAACTAAATTCATGCTGATCCACGTTCCTGACGTTCAGTATCTGATTCGCATGACATCAACTTGTAACAACAAAATTAGACATTTCTACATTCAGTGTAGCAGGCGACGTGGTGTTTCTGTGCTCACCTGTGAGCAGTGAACATGCTGCCGAGGAGAAAATGTTCCCATGCACGTATCTACTAACCTGGTTTGACCCGTTTTTGCTGACAGTTGACCTGTTCACTTTTCCAGCTCATTAGCATGTGAAAAGGGTGTAACTTAGAGGGAGGAATGGTAGTGTGCCTAGACAAACATCAAAACATCTGGTCCAAATGCTACCATGACCGTAGCATTCTTCCTGTGCATGGCTCTTTCTGAACCCGTCCCTGTTTTTGGATTAGAGTCTTTTACCTTATCAACAAAGGGGTGGTCCATGAAGTCAGGGCCTCCGATGCTGAGGTTGAGAACATCAATCTTCTTCAGGATGGCGTAGTTGAAAGCATCCAGGAACCACGAGGTGTACGATACCTGATTAAAGACAGATTTTAGCACATCACTGACTTATGAAGAAGGCTAGGTATCAGTGTTATCTGAGTGTTTTTGCTGGATCACAACAGTACAGCGGCCAGTGTTTCCCACATATAGACTTCACATGGGTGGGCCGACCAGGGATAGAGACAGCTGCCAAAGTATATTTGAGAAAGACAGAGAGAAAGAGCCAGCGAGAGAGAGAGTGTTAGAGCGAAAGAATGAATGTCATGAAAAGGACAGAAAGTTGGGAACATTTGTCATAAATCAGAGAAATGTGACCGTGGGGAGAAACCGGGAGAGGGCAATGAAATACGGGAGACTCCCATGAAAATAAGGAGGGTTGGTGTATGAGCTAACCGCAGCTAACTTTAGTGAACTCCTTTGTTTACTTCCATGTGACAGTGTGTGACATCGCATTATTTATCTGCGCCGCATGCGGGTCACTTGCAGCTCACATATCGGTCCGATATGGGCTACAGTTTAAAAAAAAAAAAATCAGATGTGGACAATAATTCAGAATTGAGCATTAATAAGGCCTGCAGTGTGAATGTAGCCTATGTTTGTGTGNGAAAATGAATTAAAATGGTGAAATATAAATAATCTACTAAAAAAAGAAATAAACCCTAAAGCATAATAATCAACATGTCATACATAGTTTTTAATACATACAAAAAGTAGCTTTTATAGTACGTAGTTTTACAGACGTTATGTTCCTTTAAGTCACCAAAACAAATACGTTTCTTTGAGCTTTTATTTACCCAGTCAGTTATATGTTTTTAAACCACACTTTTATTTTTTCTCTACTACTACAGCTGG
This sequence comes from Lepomis gibbosus, assembly GCA_029875015.1. Classification (NCBI taxonomy): domain Eukaryota; kingdom Metazoa; phylum Chordata; class Actinopteri; order Centrarchiformes; family Centrarchidae; genus Lepomis; species Lepomis gibbosus. Next base: position 17,411 of record JAPMOB010250724.1, on the reverse strand, counting down.
ACTAAAGCGCAGCGCTGTGTCCAGAGCATTTTTTGTACCTGGTTGTTGGTGAACACTCTGAAGATGTGCAGCTCTGAGTCGGGGGCAAAGCCCTGACACTCCCTCATGCTGGCTATCACTCCTGCAACAAATGTACCGTGGCCCAGACCTGAAAAACAGGACAAGAGGCTGATGATCATCCGACCATCTTTATCTGTCACAAAACACACCTTCTCGGTCTCGTTCCAGCACTCCCCGTTTTGCTTCAGCCAACTTTTGGGCTTCCACCACGCTCCAACACACAACACAGTACACTTTGACAATTCATCAACAGCATAATTAAACAGAGTTGGGTAGTAACCAGTTACTGATTGATTGTACATTACAGAGTAGTGTTAATGGGGTATTCTTTTTACTCTAACTTTAGTAGATTTTTAGAGGTCGCACGTCTCTGTAGCAACTAGGGGTAAAGTGTTTTGCTCAGGGACACATTGGTGGATGGGTCATAATGGGGGATTGAACCCAGATCTCTCACACCAAAGGCTTGTGTCGTATCCACTGTTCCAACACCACGCATTCATGCATTATTCATTTATTATTTTATGCATTCATGATCCAGTAAGAGACAGTTAGTCAGCTGGTCCCAGGTCTGCTGGCCCTCTATTATCCTACCGCAGCCACGGCTCCACATAATTCTGTTTAAAGCAGCATAAAGGTGGAAGCTACAGCAGGAGGATGGCTCATATTAACACACAAAATCAGAGGACACAGTGGTCTGAGGTCTGTACATCAGAAAACTGTGCTGACAGTGTGTCTGTGGTGTTGAAGCTAATAAGTTTAATAATATACACACATTTCAAAACTCCTGCTTTCTGCTTTAATGTAAATATTCAAGCTAAGAGTGTGAGCAGCGTGTATTTTAACTAGTCACACACATTGTAGCCTGATGAAGAGACAGAAGAGCTGGAAAAGAAAGACAAACCCCTTTTATTTCATGTGGACGTGACCGATGAAACAACCAGAGATGACCTTACTCGGCTGAAAGTGGAGAAGTGAGACTTGGGACATCTATACTGGAATTATCAAAGTTACAACCTTATTACGCACATGATTTAGATCCCAAATAACAACATAATAAAGGTGACAACAAGGACAGAAAGTCCATGTAAAATCTTTCCTCACTGGTGTACTGTACGATAGTTTTGTGGTCCCACACTTACAGAGATACAGAGAGTGAGAATACCGTCCTGGTGTATATGTTGCACGGGTGTGTGTTCCCTTCTACCTTTACCTGAGGAAGACCATCTGTGGCTGAAATAATTCCTGTCATATCCACATCAAATAAAAGACTTTGGGGAAAAGGACAGCAGTGTGCTGGCGTTTTTCCTTTTCTTGTTCCATTTCTTTAGTTACTCGCAAGTCGTTCTTTCATTAAATAAGTTACTGTTTTCATTAACTTCTAATCGAGTCATTTTTTTTGGGGGGCAAAGTAACAGTACTTTTACTTGAGTACCGTTTTTGGCTACTCTACCCATCTCTCTCATAAACATAGTTCTCTTTATCATGTACAATTCTAGTCATCAGCCGTCTTCCACATGCGTTTTCCTCCTTCCTCACCATCATCCAGTGTCTTTTCATTAGTCCAGTTGGTCCTTTCCTTTACGTTCTTAAAATGTGGGTGCTTCTCGCTCAGGCCTGTATCAAACACCGCCACCTTCACACCAGAACCTGTCCACACACAGAAGAGACACACTAAAACAATCTCATTTAAAGCAAAAGGGGGTGTCACCAATAACTCCAGCAACATGTTCTAAGAAGTGCGTACTATTATCAAGACTAAAAACAGATAAAGATGTTCTTAGTTTGTCATGATCATTCTTTCATTAAGCCCAATCCTTCATTCACCGTTTAATCTCAAACATTTAGCAGAAGATGTCTGTCCTATTAGAGAAGTCAAAAGGTCTGAGGTCTAACCGGTGTGTCCCATCTGCCAGAGTACGTCCGCCTGTAGGATCTGGGCAACGTGGCGGGGGATGGCTCGCAGCAGACGCCGGCTGGAATGGCGACCGGTGGCGTGCCAGAAACCCGAGCCCAGTGACAGGCTGGTGCGCCTGAACGGGCGGGATGACTGCCACGACTGTGTTTTTTGCGTCCCGCGGGTGGCGTTGCAGGGCGCAGCAGGTTCGGGTGCTAGGGAGACACAACACATGCACATGTCTTCTACGCACTGATTTCAGGTTTAAATTTTAGACTTGTGCATAGGATTTGAAACTCTGCTTGGACACACACAGACATGTTGTTACTTGCAATGTCGCTAAATGAACAACTCGCCCTCTATGGGGCTAATAATGAAATGCCCCGTCCCCTCTTGCAACACTCCACACAACACTCTTTTCCTGTTAACCTAATCACGCTTATCATGTTGCGATCCCTCATGCCAAGTCATTTCTCCCACTTTCTTTGTGTCTCTCCCCCTCCTTCCGTCTAGCTGTGATGCAAGGCTGGTCAGCGTGGCCCCATCGGAGCCAATCTCAAAACAGTTTGAATCACTTGGACAGAACAAATGATCTCTAGATCATTAGCAAACGGCAGCAGAGCCCTGTAGGGCGTTTTATGCCTTTAAAGTAGCAGTGAAATGCAGGGTGAGGTATTCTCTCTTATCACTCCCACTAATGAATTACCACATTATACAGCTGCTGCATGGAATGCAATTGGGTCATGCAACAGAATTCTAATGAACGTGGACCTTTTCTCAGGTATTCCACTTTATAACCTGGTTCAAGGCTTATCTAGACCAATCTACATTCCCAGGAGGCTGAGCACAGATAGACACCACAGCCACTTTCCAACCACTGATTGCTTTTTTTGAATTGAATTCAGCGCACGTGACGTAAATCATTCAACATTCAGAAGATATTCAGGTAACAAACCTACTAACTTGGTTATTTATTGAGCTGAACATGGAAACACTTGCACTGTACGTTTCCTCAGAGTGCTCCAGTTTAGGCTCTTTTTAAAATTTAGTTTATGGCTGTATGATGATGGCTGATCAGCACGGTTACACAGCTTGGAGTTCATAGCATTATCCACACAGCCTTTTATTATTGCATTTGCCTATAAAGGAATTGCAAAATATGTAATTGTAGTTGTTCCAAAAATGACATTGTGTGAGAGAGGACTCATTTGTCTTCATTATGATGATTACATATGAAAATTATGGGAGCAAGACAATTTGCACAGGTGAGGGAGTGTGACGTTACCTACTTTAACACTGAACCTCAATACACACTGGTAAGATCTGGAAAAATCTGGAGTCATGACCAGCTTAAAGCTTGAAGTTAGCTCCTACGTGAGCATGAAGGGGTTGAAGAGGAGCGGGTTTGAATGTTCCTCCCAGTTACTTCCATTAAAACCAAACATTACAGCTGAACATAATAACAAAAATATAATGACTAATGAATGCGTTTATATTGTCCCAAATGCTTCCTATACTAGATACCCTTTAATTAAGGTCAATTTTGTTATTTCAGATGGAGTTTCACAGAGATTTAAAACAAAGTAACACTAAGTAAGAACTTCTTCAGGACATAAAATGTTCCATGCGCGACACATGGCTTCCATACTGGTGCTGCATGTGTATATGCAGGCTGTGGGCACACTGAAGTCTTTCATCCAGTGCCAAGCACCCACTGTCCAGGCAAGCCCCACCACACTGACTCACCTACTCCCTCCCAGGGTGAGCAAACACAGACGTTCTCTGTCCTTCTTCCCATCCCCCCTTAACACACCTCACACACATGCGCACACACACACCCAGCATCAACACCCACAAGTTGGCCTGCAGTTCACATAAAGATATACAATACACCACAGAGGAGAGAGAAAGGCTCCTCCGGCTCAGCAAACAAAGAGACATTCTGGGAACTGTAGCAGAAACAAACAGCTTTCTGTATCTTTTCAGTTTTATGTTGTTGGACGTGTCAACCGCAGAGACACTTATCTTTTTTCCCCCCTACTCAGTATCTCCATATTGTCAGACTTACAGGGGAAATATTTGAGCAAGCGGAACACTTTGCGTTGCGGCGTGACCCTCTTGATGTAAGGGTGGTCCTCTAAGGTCAGGAGGCTGCTGGGCGAGGCTTGACGGATGTGGACCAGCTCGAAGTCACTGGGGAAGTCGGACGCTGGGTTTTCTCTGGGAACAATGTGCCACTCCATCGCTCCGTCCCCGGCGTTCCGCAGGGCGCTGCTGATGTACAGCTTGCGAGCTTTGGCTGAGAAATACCCTGTAAATCCTACGATGTACTCTGGAGAGACAGAGAGGGGAATGTTTTTTTTTTTTTTTAAAGAGCAGACAGGAAATGAGATGTGCTCATACACAGTGTGTATTCAGATGAGCCACGTTTGTTTGGACCCACGGTCCAATTCAAACAGGTCCAAGCTGTTTGTTAGCCCACAACCTGCTGACTGCTGAGTGTTTGAGCAACACACAGGTCAATTTATGTTAATAAAATATATAACATCTCTTCTGGAATCAATAAAGCTGTAGACAGTGACATTATTTTAGAGTTCTGATGAACAAATCAAGAGTTTTTTTACATCAGCTTTTCCGTTTCTGATTCCTTTCTTTCTGTCCCTGAGAGTGATGACTGAACAACAAAACCATCTGTTGATTTGCCCTCCAAACAGAAAATTCTAACTCAACAAACAAGTCAGCTTTTTACTCTTGTGTCAGTATTTATATAAACGATGGACGGAGCCTGAATAGCAAGTTGTGCGAACTATAGATGGATAAGGTGTGCCTTGTCCTCAGCTCGGCACAACTCCACTGTAATGCCCTGTTGTAACTGACACCTGGGTGTGTCTTAGGGCTCATACAGATGGGGTTACATCTTGATATTAACTGGATAAAGACATAGGCTATATTAAGTTCCTGCAACATTATCAGTCTGAATTGCTTATGACTCTTGCATTTTTATCTGGATCTCTCACTGTTGTGGTTCCAGCAAGAATAAATCAAAGCATTTCTTAATGAATACATTCAGTCATTTGTATCAAAAGATTAAAATCGCCTGTTTTTCAGGTTCCACCGTTCATTAACTTCCGTGTCGTTTGGCTTGCTCGATCTATGCAAAGACGTATTTTGACAACATCCAAAGCACTTCCTGGTATCTCCATAATGATTTTTTTTCCTAAACTTGTTTCTCAACTATAAACAACTCTCACCCATTCAACCTCAGCACTGACTGTTGAGTCTCTGCCCAGGTTCTCCCCGACATCTGATGGACTGAGGGCCGGAATTAATTTGAGGAAATAAGAATATGTCAAATAGTAAACCAGTTTTCCCACTATGGTCTACTTCTTAAAGTTGGACTGCAAACAAACATCAAAACCTTCATCCCAGCCAAACAGTACACAAAACAAGCTTGGACATTTTGATTGATCCCAAAGTTATTGGAGTCCATTAAGATTGAGTATCTCAGCCAATTATTAAAGGATCATCCCTTATTAAAGGACAAAATACATGATCATGACTTCCCTATCCTAGATATTCCCTGACTTCCCAACTGAATTTAGTAAAATCTTTGACTCGCAGCTTAGAAAAGACATCATTAAAAAAAAATCCACCAGTGTGAACAATTTCTTCTCACCATGTTCCACTGTCTTGGAGGAGAATTCCAGTTTGAGGGTTAACTGGGAACAGTTGGAGCCAGATGATGAGGGAAGGGGATCTGGGTTGGGGGCGTGGCCAGAGCCAGATTTGGCTCCTCCGGTTGGCTCCATCCCAACCAAAGGCAGGAAGCCCACCAACAGCCCCAAAAGCACGGATGCCCACACAGGAAGCAGGAGCATTTTGAGTTGTAAACGTAGCGCAAACTATCAGTTTGACCAGGCCCTTTGAAACTCTACCGGCAGGTGCGCTGTTTCAGATGAGCAGCTGAAACCTGGTTCAGAGTCAGGGGTTGGGAGAGTGCATTTCAGGTCCAAAGCTCCAAAAATGAGTCCATACTGCAAACGGCCTGAGCAGCTAGATTAATTTCTTTCTGCGTTTTCTCTCCATGGCGGTTGTCCACGGTGGAGGTCAGTGGCACAGCCAGAGTAGAAACATTTTCGTCATGTTGAGAACTGGAGGAGGCAACCAGGAAGAGCAGTGGATGGATGGGAGGAGGGCGGGTGCAGCGCTGGAGGAAGGTGTTGGTGTCAGTTTAGGAGTTCCACTTGCAGTCCGTCTTGCTTTTGTCTGAAAAGAAAAAAGAAAAGCTAAATTTAATGGTTAGGACCTTGCACACATAAACATGAATTCCTATCACTTCAAATTAATGGCAAATGGATTTTGTGACCCTGCATGCACATACTTTGAGCATATGGAATCAAGGCTCCATTAGTTTCACAGCTGTGCCTGCAAAAAGATCTACATCTGATGGCCACCCAAGATACAGATTAGAGCCTGACAACGCTGTTGTTTTGAGGCCAGTACGCCACAATCTTATTGTTTATCTAAGCATAATGAAAATATAATAACCATTAATCGTCTGCTATTTGTTTTTACACAAAATCCCCCCACATAATGTGTTGGGCTATGAATCTTCAAATGTGTTTTTAGAGAGTTATGAAGCTGAAAGATAATGCGTTTTCTTCTTCTCTTTTTCCTCCTATTTGTAAGAGGAAAAGTTTGTCATTCTTTCTTTCAAAAGTTACAAGGCCTCATTTTGATTTCAGAAAAATTAAGATCATGTCAGCATAACAATATAGCCTATAAACATTTATTGCTGCACTTTACTGACCTGCATATATGCAATGAAGATATGACTATATCAGCCCTGATATATCAGCCAGGCTTAATCTTTATCAACCAAACTCTACTCAGGTGCGGCTCTATCGGTCTATCAAAACTGAATGAAAATCTGTTCTTGTGTTTTTGAGATTGAGATGTTCTGCCCCTGTGCAGCGCTCAGAGAAAGGAGTGTTTCCTCTGCGGGGCAAAGGGGAAGGAAGGGAGGATTCGGGTGCAGAGATGTGGTATTAACCACTCCTTCCATCGTTTAGCCGCTCATGAAGACTTTGTGCTGCCCTCAGAGAACAACGCTGTTACTAGATAGAGCACGTACGCTGAGATAAAACTCTATCTTACCTGCAAGGATGGCTTACTGAGTTATACAGAAACAGCCAACTAACGACAGACCCAATGAAGACACTACCAACTGCTTTTAAACAAACTCTCATCCAAAACAACAAACAAATAATAAAACCAATCATCGCACAAAGATCTTTCCGAGTAGATACACACACACACACACAGCATATACAGACACGCTACCAACAAGCACAAAAAGGATCAGCTAGACCGGCTAGACTGACCTGACACACACACAGTCCTGTATCCTTTGGGGCTGCATCAAAAGGGAAATTCTGGGCAGGTACAGGATAATTTCCCTCTGACCCAAGGCTTGGACAAAAATACACATCAACAGACACTCAACTACCTACAAGACACAAAGGCACACACACACACACACACACACTCACTCATTTGCCAAGCTCAACACCAGAGCTCATGAGAACCAGCTCCACGCTGACTGAGGGTCCAGCCCGAGTTACATAAGACGACCTCCCTTTCCTGCAGGATCTGTAACCGCCTCCTGCCTTAAACCAGAGGGGACTCAGAGGATGGACTTTCAGTTCCAGTTCCACACATTTAGAGGGATTTTAGGTATTGATTTCATTGATTAGCATTCACAAAATCCGCTCAGCGACGCCTAGTGTGCCGTGGAGCAGCTGTTCTCTGAGGGCTGAGCTTTATCGCTGCACAGAACGCTTGTGCAACATGTTCCAGAGCTGAGTGTGCAGTTACGCAGTAAGCAACGTGCACGTGTTTGTATACCTTTAGCCTATTTATCCAGGCTGGCACGACTCTATTGTCGCTACAAATCAAACGCGCCCCTCAAAAAGATGAAAACAAGTTGACCGCCCCGTCAATTATTGTAAACGTGTGTGCGCACTGCTTAGCAGCATGCACACCAGTGGGTTTGATTGCTATTGAAGAGACAAGCAAAAATCAAACAAATAGATTTAGTTTGCACAGCAGTGAATAAACAAGTCCAGACTATATTCCCTAAGGTTTACTTGTGGTGATGATAGCTAAACAAGCCATTTACTACCAAAACACTTGAGTATAAGTGAAGCTTGTTCATTATTTATATTTGTTTAAGAAGACTGCTACTTCTTTAAAAAAGAACAATCACAGAAAAGCTTTCCAGTTGTCTCTGTGCCTTTAGTTTAAGCTTAATTGCTCATAATAAAATCACACAACTGCAAAGAATGCAGAGGAGTAAACTGTTTCAAGATAAAATTTCAAAATACTCAAATAGAGTAAATGTGTAGTATACTCTCCCAGAGGGATTTGACTAAAGCTAAAGAAAACTGGAGTAAAAGTGAGTTTCCTGTTTTGTGAAGGACACACCAAAGCACACATTAAAAAAACACTTTAATACACTAATCAGAAATTACACTAAATCCTCGTCCTTACTTTCATCTTTTGTGTGTGGTCCCATGACTACACCTACACAGCCTTAATGATACAGTAGATAAAAATTGCAGACATGGGCCTGCACAAGTGATACAAGTGTAGACGGCGTAATTAAAAGCCCCTGGCTGGTCTGGTCTGGTAGGAGGGGGCTCAATCGCTAGTTCCGGCTCAGGGCAGGATCCCTGTGAGACCACAATGCACGGCTAACAACTACTGGTTTGAGACCCAGGGCTGTGAAAACAGCCCCACTGGTTAGGGCAGGGCTGTAAAAGACTACCTGTGTCAACATAACACCAAGCAACAAAACTAGCAACGAAGCTCCAGGCAAATATAGATTAGTAGCTAGGAAAGGACCCCCACTCCAATCAATCTGTGGAGAGGCCCACAGCAGAGTAATCAATCTACAAGCAGGGAAAAGGACTCGGTTCTTTAATTGTTAGCAGAGGGGTCCCTTAGAGAATTTCTTTCAGCAGAATTTTGGTGTAACTGTACCAGATTTAGCCGGAACCATGCCTCCTCCAAAACACTGAGACAAAAGGACGAATACATATTAGGGGAAAAAACACGCTGCCAAACACACACGTATTAATAAATGTAGTTTACATTAGGATGCATAAAAGGTTCCAGTGTTACCAGGATTTACCTTAGGCACATTTTCAGCGTCGATCATGCCACGAGATTAAATAACGTTAACAGTTTACTGCTTTCCAGTGCAACACAACCTTTATTCAAAAAGGCTAAACACGTTAGCTAAAGTTACAAAGCTAAGTTAGTTAGTTAACGAACGTTAAGCCCAATAACAAAACAAAGCTATGTAGCCACACAGCAGCAACGACTTTATCAGCAAAACAATGCAAGCGTCAGCAGACAGATGCTGAGGCAAAATATCTCTTGAGAGCCATTATTTTACCAACAGTAAATAGTTATTTCAAAACCATTTAAACGCGTGTTTATGTTGCAAAAGCTACACGTTTCCACCAGAGATGGATTTTGTAAACAACACATGCTAATGGATTTAACAGACCAAGCAGTCTTGCACATGCACAGCTTTAGCTAGCTAACGTTAGCTTAGTAGTATTTTACAGTATCTGCTGGCGCTTTGTGTTTTTATTATACTCACGGGACTGAACAACGTCTCACACGCCACAGTTTTCTGTATGTATCGTTTACTGCCCCTGTGTTCATCAGCTGATAGCAACTCGGTAGGTAGTTTAATGTCCACAGAACAAAAGCTAGCAGAAAACTCACTAAACGCTACAGCCGCAGACCACTGACGTATGGTTATGACCGGGTTGCCAGATTTAGTTAACTTTATCCTCCTAAACCGCTGAGGAGTTACCTCGTCGACATATTTCAGATAATATATATCGTAAAGAGATAACTGTTTTCCCGCATTGTTTTTATAGACACTTTTGCAAATTGCTGTCATGGTTAATTTCTTTTTGCACTTCAAAGGTACCTTTGATCATCACTGCGTGAAGCTTTGTTTCAAATTTGGCAACCCTCATGGTCTCCAGCTGGTCCAGCCTTCACTGCCACGCTGCGGTTCTGCCAGCAGTGTGCGCTGTTTACTGTAAGGCAAAGAAGACGGGCATTAAAGATTAAACCATATTTCAACTAAACACATTTAAAGTTTTTAAAAAGTCAGAAATTTAAATTGATCTTTTTTTAAATTTGATCTGTCTCCAGTAGTTTGGTTTCAATAAAGCACAATTTGAATTACTATTCAGCCTGACTTTAATTGGTCAACTGTCATCTGTGATTAAAATTAGTACATAATGTGCGTTTTAAAAATTATGATAGTTTAGAAGATTTAAAAAATCGCCAGCACAGCCACATAATTTCTTTTTTTACATTTTGAGTGTTGATGATAGGTTATCACTATCACATTACATTTCAATACCCTTGGTTAATAACATTAGGAGATTGTTTTTGGGCACAGTGGCACTCTGCTAATGTCTAAAGTTTGACTTTTTAAAGAAATACTGGTTTTGCATTAACAAGTAAACCATGATAGCACACACAGTAGGTTTTAGCAGCTTCAGTGTGAGGCCATCATGCCCACAGCAAGTTCATTACTTGTGGCAGCCATTTTCATTCTGCTGAAAAAGTCTTACAAAGTGTATCTGAGGGGCCTTTGCCCATGTGCTAACCTGCTGGTCCCCAACCTTTTTAGTGTAGGTATCCCCACAGCCCTGTCAGTAGAACTCACATACCCTTTCAATAATCACACCTGTCATGTACCAAATCTAAATACTACATATTGTATAAAAGTGGATATGGTTTGGTTTTTCATACAATTTAAGTGTCACTATTAAGGCTGGTTTTCTCAGTTCACCTAACGACCACATGAAGTTGATGATCCAACCATTTAACCATTACTTTAGGCTAATCATTTGTAGTGCTGCAACTAACGATTATTTTCATTGTCGAATATTTTCTCTGCCACATGTGGATGCTTGTTTTCCAAAGCCCACAATGACGCCCTCAGTTGTCTTGTTTTTGTCCCCAGCCCAAAGCTATTTGGGAGTTTACTGCCACAGAGGTGCAAAGAAACCCCAAAATATTAACATTTAAGAACCTTTAAATGTTAAGAAGGACTCAAACCGATTATCAAAACAGTTGGCGATTCATTGACTGTAATAGCTGACAACTAATCTATTCATCCATTATTTGTTAGCAGTTCAGTTAAAACCATTTATCCATTACTTTTACCTGTTTAGACTTATGTGCTTCCTAACTAGTTTTCACACACTCTTATATAATTCTTATAATCTTATATATATAATAACAGCTACAGAGGTGTTCAGTTGTTACAGCTTAAATTAGCTGGCCTAGTTTTGTAATATTTTCATGTACCTCCTGAGGTACAAGAACCCCTGGTTTGGAATCACTGTGCCAACCTAACCAGTATCTTCAAATCTTAAAGCTGCACATGATTTTTCAGCCGCTCAGCGGGTAGAAGAATTTACAGATGACACACAATGCTGACATGTGTCATCTTATAAATGTACTATGCTGTCAAGCAGTTGTCTGTATACAGTTGACACAGAGCAACAATATGATATATTTTGAGGCACATTTCTGGCATATGTATAAGCATCTAGCTCTGTTTTGGTCTCCACCAGCTCCAGAAAAAAAGCATATGGGTCTTCAGCTGTCCTATGTTTTTCTCTACCAGCGGGTCAGTAACTTTGTAGCACACAGTGAGTTCATCAGAGATTTTTTGACAAAAAACCGTTGCAGCTGAAATCGGGCTGCATGAGAGTGGTGAGACTGAACCATAAACCAAATGTGCTGTAAAACACTAAAAAGAGCTAGAAGAGGCTAAGTCACCACTGCACACAGCCTTACACATTACATTTGATTGCTAATACAAACAAATGTTGTTGTTTCAGTGCGGCTACTACTGAACTATTTCAGGCCATCAAAATTAAAACACCAATAATTTGAAGTCCAGCTTTATATTATGGCAAATGTGCAAAGGCAGAGGAAGAACTAACAATTATTATCAATTACCCTGAAAACAACCATATTTTAACAAAATGTACTCTACTAAAATGTAGTCTTGCTGTGCAGACAGAATCTTTCACATAAACTCATGTAAACTCACTGTTGGACCAAATGCAAACAAGCCTACTGCCTCTCCCAGGGAATAGTTTAAAAATCCAAATGCAATCTAGTAAGTCATGGTTTGAGCGTTTTATTGTCACATACAACTCATCGTTTAAACATTTTAAAAAAGTTAATGGTAGAAGAATCAAAGTGTTATCATTCATTTAAACACACAAAAACAAAAAGGACAAATAACTGTTGTCAGGTAACAGTGTTGAGTTGGCTACTTCATTTAGGACGACAGCATTTATATAAAAATCACACAGATATATAAAAACATGAAAGGAAACACTTCCCAAGTGCTGACATTCTGCAAAAATTGATTTGGTTATTCATTGAACATGGTATACTTTAGGCACCCAATAATGTTGCTGACTAATTCAACCACAGCAATTCCTTTGAGCCTTAATGATTACTTTAAAACTGTGAGTCTCAGAGCTGAGATTCTTTTTTTAACGAGTTAAATATGTTTCTCTTACATATATGCTATGCTCTAGGAGCAACCAATGAACTATCAGAATGAAGGCCACCTCATTATTCTGCATGTTGAAGAAAGTATGACACCTTAAGTCTTTCTTTTAAGGTCTACAGCTGCTTTCTCTGTGAAGGGCCTTAAATGCACCTGTCTTCAAATTCTTCAAGTCTACAGAGTATGTGTGTGTTTGATATCAAAAAGACACATTTTGGGTAGAATATCTCACAAAATACAGACAGAGTGAAAAGTTCTGTATGTACCAATACTTGTTCCAATGTAAGCCTCACTTGCGCCTTTCATAAACACTTTAGTCGCACCAGAAGGTGTGACATCAGGACAAATAACAGCTGTAGGACAATGGAAAACAAGTTCTTAAATCTGTCTTACATCAAGGAAAATAGAAAGAGCAGAAAGATGACAGAGAATCCTGGAACCAGTAAAGGACAAAAGACAAAAAGAAAGGAAAAACTGAGGTCAGCTGACATGGCTCGTTAGGTTTCCAGTATGTGTTAAAAGGTTCACAACAGCAACACACTTTGTAAGTCTGGGATTGATCACAGCAAAATGCTCATAAAAAGAAGAAAAGGCCACACTGTAGCAACTGATTTACTCTGGGAGCGTTCTGAAGGGACAAAATATATAAAAATGCAGTGAACAGGTCCGATTCAGAGGACGACTGCAGTTGTAAAAACTTAACAATATTCTATTTAATTGTATAGATGAAGTGCTTTGCCAGATTAAAGTGGGAACAAAAGCAAAAAAGGCAAAAAATCCCAACCTATTTTTCTGAAGTTGTGCTACTTTTGGGAAATGTTTAATAATCAAGTTGGGGATAAATCATTGCAATCGATTATTTAAACATGGACATGATGACCAAGCAAGCATTATTCATTTCACTTTTCCTGAACTGTCTAGTAAGTTCAGAAAATTCACTTCACTGAAATGCAGCCTTTTAACATTTAAACTACAACACAATATTACAAAACCAAAATCACCATTTCTCATTTCAGATTAATGATGAGTAATGGAGTAGTCACAAACCTTATTATGACTACCCACACATGATAGGTATTGGACTGCGTTAGACAAGTTATGATTGAGATAATTAAGAGTGCTAACAATATATTATTCTTTTACTATCAATATTGTGGATTTGATAAACTAGAGTTCACGCCTACAGAACAAAGGCATCAAACTTAACAATATGAATGCATAGTATTGCATGTGCTAGTTTTGTAATTCAGAATAGTTAATCATAAGTATTAAGGGTCATTTGATTCACCTCTACATGCTCCTTATTATCTTCAGTGGTTTCCATTTAGGATGGTTGTTTTTCTGCAGGGTCCCCACAACCTGCCTAAAAGCTACTGTAGAACTGAATGATCCAGTTCCTAGTTAGCCTCTGTTCCACTAGCAGAATCACATTTCTGAGATTTCCTCTCCATATTCTGTGCTAAATAGGGTTTGAATACTTAAGTCATTTTATGAAATAATTCTTGAGAGCAATGGCCAATGGCTGATAGTGGTGTGATCTGTTGTTGCTGAATGCTAACAGGACAGATGAAATAAATGTTTAGGAGAAATCCCACTGAGCTACAGATGTTGGTCGAACAAAAGGCTAGCTAGAAAAGACGGCAGGACTTGGTTTGGGTTGCACCAACGATTCGTCAATTCTAAAGCAAGTTTGTGCAGGAAGTCCTTCCTAAGTTATAAGCAACTTCTAGCTAGTGATTTACTAAATGCACTATCAAAACTGAAGTAATGTCTAAGCTCATAAAAGACTTTAGCAATGTGTGTGGAAAAAAACGACAGTTTTAGGCAGCAAACAATCTCGTAAATTAAACGTACTTTTCATGCTGTTTGGAGTGAGTGGGAAAAAATCTGATTATGCTAACCTAGCTAAAATTATTGGGGGTTCTTGGCGTAACAATTTGTAATTTCGGGTATCTTGTGTTCTTTTTGTGAATTGCAATTTAAAGTTGGCCAAGTAAACATAATTATTAAACAGCATTTCAATCAAATATATCTTTTACTCTATAATCTAATGGGTATTACAAGCTAACGTTAGCTTCGTCAGTGGGTCCAGTTAGCTACAAAACACCTTGTAGTTAATGTTTAGTTACAACTCATTTCTATGTAAGAACTAATTTGTGTGCTGCAACCTGTTTTAATTTAGTGATGTGTAAAACTCCACTTTGTAAATACTTATGTTATAACCAGGCTAACTCTGAACTTCCAAAGAGCCAGTGCAACAGCAGCAGCATAACAAAGATCTGCATTGTAGCATGATGCAACGTGCCACTTTCACTGCAACAGCACGCAACGGCGGAAATGACCACTACTGCTCTACAGCAGCAGGTACTTCATGGGTGAATCTATGGATCTATAAAAATCTTTGGGAGTTGGGCTGCGCAGCCTATTGTCTAATACAATACATTTAAGATTTAACATGGAAAACAAAACAGCTTCACCATCTTTTGACAGCTTCAGAGCAATATAAACAGGGCAATAATGGCAAGATTAGAAAAGCTTAGAAGTGACTAATAAAAGATACGCCTTCATTTTGTCCTTCAAGGGTGTGTGGTTTTGTTGCAGTGTGTTTCCATTAACCACATCGTAAGACAACATCTGTACAATTTGTACAGTATAGTATAGTTAATTCACAGCAATTTTCAATCAGGAATGAGTGAGGGGCATTGGTTTTTCCCCTCTTCTTAAAGTAGTCCTTTCTTCTTAGAAACGTCAGTACCCAGAACTCTGTTCAACAGATCCTCGTGGAAGGTCATTATCCAGTGACCATTTGAATGGAGACTAATAATCATGTCAACAATAATAAATAAATATAGAAACACAGGGATCGAAGGAACAAAAGCAAAGGAGTAGAAGGCACCATCCTGTCAGAGGAGAAGTGAAGGAATGGAGAGATGATGTAACCTTTGGAGTTCAAAACTTGACTTGTGTGTGTCCATGTCTGTGCTCATCAGGAGACACGCTGCCATAGCCATGTATAGATTACATTGTCTTTATGATCATTATTGACTTGTTCTATAGTCTCAAGTGGCAGCAGTTACTTTTCAACCTTAATTCTACGGCCTGGTAGCCATGGACTGAGTCATGTTCACTGTCCTATTTTTAAGGCAATGATTTGGGACTTAAAGCTATTTTGGCCTCCAACACTGGCAGCGACTTTGAATGCCAATAGTCACCATGAAAGTTCAGTCACTGTAATGCTGGTTACTCCAAAAGTATACGGCCCGCTACAGTCACTGGCTGTCACCGTCCCCGTTTCAGCCGTTGTACTGCTGCTGATAACGACGGTTCAGCTCGCGCAGCTCCTTCTCCCGCACCCGCCGGGCTTTGTTGGATTTGGTGGAGCGGCTGGAGCGGGTGGACTGGGCCGACTTGGTGCTGTGGCAGCGTGAGGACGCCCGCTTCAGCAGGTTCTGAGATATACAGCGCTGAAGGTTCTTCATGGAGGAGGCGGCGGCCATGCTGACGATCCAAGGGTGCTTGAGGGCCTGGCCAGCTGTGAGCCGCTCACTGGGGTCCACCGTTAGAATCCTCTCCACAAAGTCTTTGGCCAGGTTGGACACGCTTGGCCACGGCTGGAGAGGGGAGACAGATGGGAGACCAGAATGTAATTTAGTACACTGTACGCTGAATGTTAATTAATCATGTTATTAGTTCCACCTGGGCTCTTCCTGCTTCCAAGGCCTACTATGGAAATGAAATGTTTATTATGTGGACATAAGAGATACTTTGTCTTTATGTTTGAGTGAGAAGAGAATGGATTAAAGCTGAGGTAGGCAATTTATTTCAGAAGCATTTTTGTTATAATTGTTGAAATTCAGAATCAAGCTGCCTCTTGCTGGTTTCTTCAATGTTTCCTACGGTAGCTTTAAATAACAAAAAAAAACAGAACAACAACTATTCTAGTACAGGACGACATAAAAAAAATACTCAAAATCAGAATCTGTGTGTTCATGACAGAAGCTGCCGGACACAAGACGTTTCCTACTTTAACTGAAAAGTCCATTCCTAGTGTATGTGCTCTGGAGGTTTCCACGACACATTTGTGTAAGTTACTGGACTATGACTGGCTCTAATGCTAGTTGTTATGTCACAAAATCACGCTCATATGTTAAAAGGTATTTAACTCTTACGTTCTGATCTAAGTGCAGAGAAACCTTCCCACATAACATTTGAATGTGAAAACAGCCTTCTAGTGTTAAACCCTGCACATCTATCATTCTGCACAGCAAAGCTCAAACATCCAAGTGAAGCAACAATAAACAAAACACATCTTTGAGTGTGGGTGGGGGGGCTTTAAATAATTGTTTAAGAACCTATGGTCAGCATCAGCAGAGCTCTGTCCACTGGACACAAGAGGGCAGCAGAGTGACAGAAAGCTGAGAACTTGTACTACAGTGTCAGGACAGTACATCTGACCATGTTAGGCGTTTGGTGTATTTGACTCAATGTGTCTTCTTGGTGTTTTGATACAGTCAGACTGGTGTAGGGTAGTGAACTTGATGCTCCTCTGGCTGATGCATTTTGTATGTTTTGCTTGAACAGAATTTCTTGCAAAAGATGTAAAATGTAATCTGTAATCAAATGTAAAATAAAACTTCCTATAAAGTAAATGCTCTTGACAACCACAGTCGACTCTCTTCCCGAGACATGGACTTTATTCAGAATGAGTGACTGGTACTGAGTCAAACTCTACCTCCTACTTAGACAGGAATTGGGAATATCAACGCAGCACACACACACACAGACTTTGTACACGATGTCCTGCTTGGCAACCAGCTGTGT
>JAPMOB010250723.1:0-12344 GCA_029875015.1 Lepomis gibbosus | reverse complement strand
AATCTTGAAGTACAGCTTCATCCATGGCCATGTTTTGACATTCATGAATGAGCGGATGTTGTACTGAATAGAATATATTGACTCTCTGGTGACACAAAGAAATAAGTGAGATTTTTTCTTCACTTGCTCACTTCTGTAGAAAACACACACCATTATTTAAAACAATGTGGCAGTTAGGTGAAACTGTGTCTTATTGTTGCATCCCTTGCATTACTTTTTGTGTGTAGAAATTGAATCTTAACAGCATAACAAATCTTTTCAAAGTATGAAAGAGAGCCTGGGTTTATGTAATCAAGAAATGCAGTTAAGTAGAAATTTACAATAGTTATGTAGTCTCAACCTGTTATCAAAAGAATATAGCCTGAAACATGACCACCATGGAAAACAGTCAGCCAACAAAACATTAATAAAGATGACAGATAAAGAAGTAATAAAGATTTCTTTTTTTATGAAGTTCCTGATATTACACAGCTTATATATATATATAGCTTGCAAAATATTAAGCCCACCTTCTCTGCATCATTTTGACAAATTCTCGTCTCATCAGGTAACCTCTGCAGAGAGCCTGAGTCATTGTGACCAGCTCAACCAGTTTCTCATCTCTCATCTCCTCAAGTGTGCCCAGTAGGCCAGCCTTGAAGAATACCTGGTGATAGATGTAATAACATTGGCTCAACCAAAAATGTTTTTTGTTTCAAGCTACATAGAGGATTGTAATTACATTTGTTCATTTACCTTGGTATGGCCAAATTTGTACTGTGATTTGTCCACACTTATCGATTCCAGTAGTTTCTCTGAGGCCTTCTTGTTGTCAATAAAGTGTCCCTCAGGGATGACACTAGCATTCAATACTTTGTATCTGAAATTATTATTTCAATCAGATCATCAACAGAACAGAATCAACACATGTGGACTCAGAGATACAGAAATAAATACTGTACCTCTGCTTGAAGTCACCATAGAGGATTCTGCTGGGGAAACCTTTCCTGCAGATTCTGATACCTTCCAGCACACCATTACACCTCAGCTGGTGGATGACCAGGAAGTTTTCCATGAGACCTTAAACAGTAACAAGGAAAAGACACTTGCGCAGGTCAGTGCTGCTGTAGAGGTGTGTCATTTGCAGACATAGCACTGCTTTGAAATAGCTATGTCCCATAGCTAACTATGAGACAGAAAGTAGATGAATGTGAGTGAGTTTAGGGTTTGTGAAGTGATTATATATTATATAGAGACTGCAGTCAGTCACAGACGCAACTGTTTTGCGACCTACCTGGTGTTTTTGATTCATTGGGAATCAGACAGCGCACAAAGTGTGGGTGAGTGCTCCTCAGGTTGGTCATCAGCTTGCCCAGGTTTTCCTATTGATGGACAAAACTTTTAGCATTTCTATTTTCCTGCAAATTTTCACACCTACATGACTACACTACCCTACATTTAGACATTTACATTTTACATTTACACAAAATATAAAATGCTGGCAAATACATATATTTCAAAAAAAAAATTAAAAAATGTCTTTCAATAATCAATGTTTTACAGATAATCGGAGTAAGAACTGGGTCATTTTGCTTACTTCAACCACAGTTTGCTTTACCAGGTGACTGAAACTGGACGACCAATGTCTCCCTAACCAAAAAAACACCTTGATCTGGAGCAATGTGCATTCAGGTAACAAACCTGGCCCACTACAAGAACTCTTTCACTGATAAACTAAATGCATGCTTCTGGTGTAAAGCTTTGTGTTAGGATCTCCTATAATAAACAATCCCCTGTACAGTGGACACAAAGTCATTCATGTGAGTATTTAAAAGTGACCATAAAATGTGAAAATAAGAATCAATAAGAAACCCTGAAGAGAGCCGATACTGTCTGGAAAGAGCCACCCTTCCTCTTGCCAGCCTTCTTTCCACCTTTGCCATCTGAAAAAAGCATTTAAAATGATATCTTCATTTTGCAGTTTGGTAGAAATCACTTCCATGTATGGTGGTTTTGATGTTGCTGAATTAACTTTTTATCTTAAATTGTTTGGGTTGAATTGATGTGGCTGAAACCATGATATGATAAATGGCATTTCCTTGTATCTTACATGCTGTGTAGTACCTTAAATATAAAAAACCCTCTACCTTCTGTTGAGGCATGCGATGCATAGAGGAGAGCCAACAGTTTGACTGAAGACTTATGGTAGAGCTGAACCACTGAGTCGTTCAGGGGGTCTTTGTTCTTATCCAGCCAGCCAACAACATTGTAATCAACAGTGCCAGCATAGTGCACCAGGGCAAAATGGGCCTCAGCTTTGCCTTTGGCGGGTTTGGGTTTCTGAAAGGGGGCACTTTTACCAAGATGCTGGTCGTACAGTTTGTTCTTGAAGGTGACGTCAGAAGCCTTGGGGAACATACACTCCTCTTCAAGGATGGAGAAGATGCCCATTGGCTGTTAACAACAACACAAATAACACATAATAAAAATCCTGTAGTCACACTATGGTACTTATTTCGTCATTGTTTCTCTTGTAGTACCTTCTCTATAAGCTCAATGCAGGCAGCCAAGTCCATGCCAAAGTCAATGAACTCCCATTCAATTCCCTCTTTCTTATACTCTTCTTGCTCCAGGACGAACATGTGGTGGTTGAAAAACTGTTGCAGTTTTTCATTGGTGAAGTTGATGCACAGCTGTTCCAAGCTGTTGTACTTAACAAAAAAACACACAGTGTCAAACTTTCAGTGTGCTGGTCCACCCTTAACAAGTGCGATGTGCTGTTTACTTACATCAAAGATCTCAAACCCTGCAATGTCTAAGACACCGATGAAAAAGTTTCTGGGCTGCTTTGTATCCAGCATCTCATTGATTCTGACAACCATCCACAAGAACATTTTCTCATAGACAGACTTGGAGAGAGCCATGACGGAATTATGCACCTAAAGATTGAAAGAGTTGGAGTTACAGTTATCCTGAACAATTTGTATTTTTCATATTAATGGACATTTTCATAAACTAATATTTTTATGTTAATTACCTGTGGCACAGTTTGACCTTTGACCACCATTTCGTTGCCAACCTTGACTCTTGGGAAACATAAAGCCTTGAGCATATCAGCAGAGTTCAGGCCCATTAGGTAGGCGATTTTGTCAGCCTCTAAAAATCAGAACAGAAACCACAAAGATTACCCACATCACTAAATGATACTAATACGTTACAATGGTGATTGGTGATGACATGTGAATCTACTGTATTTTTCCCACAATCAATCCATTCAACATGTGCTTCAACATGTGCTGCTTATTTGGATGTGGGTCACTGGGAGAGCAGGCTTGGCAGACTAGTTGTCCTTAGCCAAATCCTTCCCTCTTCCTGGGAAATCCTGAGCACTCCCAAGCCAAATGGGATCCAGCATTTTCTGGGTCTGCCTCAGGGTCACCTCCCAGTTGAATGTGCCAAGGATACATTCCTTGGAAAGCATCTGGGAGGCATCCTTATCAGATACCCAAACAACCTCAACTGGCTCCTTTTCAATGTACAGTAAAGGGCCAGCAGGTCTATTCTGAGCTCCCTCCACGTAGCTAGACTCCTTAGTGATATTAGTCATAATAAATCTGTTACACAATAAAGAAATGTAACTGTAGCATTTACCCTCAGTGCCATCCGGCTCAGCCTGCTCTTCCCGCTGTTTCTGCTTGAACTTCATGTTTCCATGATGCATCACAGCTCCAGTCAGCTTGTAAATGCTCATCTTTTCTTCTGCGGTGAATCCAAGGATGTCAATGGCAGTCTGCCGATTGAATCATCAACAACACAGATTTATTGTAACATGTTGCTCTTCATAATATTTTTGTCTTTCAGTAAAGGATTCTCATCACAAAGGTTTACTGTGTGTTATCAGTTGTTCCAACAAGACAAAGTAAGATGATGCCATATGTGCCATATTCAATCAATTCAAAGTTACACTGTAACTTTTAATGTTTTGGATTTTGCAGCGTGTGCTCACATCTGTGGCAATGAATTCCTCAACGTCATCGATACTCTTGACAGTGATTTCACCGTGACTAATCATGGGAAAGTCGTATGGGTTGGTGGTGATGAGGAGACCGTCTGAAATATATTAATTGTATTTCATTACACAGACTCAGATGAAGCATGTATTTATGCTATAAAATGATGTATGGCCAAATTGATTCCGTCACCTATCAGCTCAGGTTTGTGGCCTGTTGCGAGCTGATAGAAGATGTGGTAGCTCCTCTCAGCAGACAGCTGGAACGTCACTCGAGACTTCTCCAGCAGATCTATAAAACAAGGCAATGAGCTTGTTTACAGTTTATCTTTTAATCAACCCTGTTGATGGGATGATGATAGGCTGGAACTTACATGTTTCAATATCAGCCGAAGCCAACTTTCCTGTTGATCCAAAATGGATTCTGATGAATTTACCCTACAGAAGAATGCAGTTATCAATGTGGGCATTTTTGTGACTCACTCCTCTAGTTTCACATGCCTTATACTTGGTAGTAAATGTTGTTATTTGAATCCTACTGCAGGTCTTTCCGCTTGCACTACACAGAGAATGCAGCAGAAACAGTTAAATTATTAATTATTAATTTAGTACTATACAAAAAACCAGCATGCATCAAAAACTTGATATTCCATTCCGATATACACTATAGTGTAAATACAAATAAAACAAGGGCTAGAATACCATCTTAAAAACAGACACCATTTTAAAGCAATAGGAGTTTTTAAACCAAAGCTTACAAAGCGAGATGAGTTGTCATTCCTCACAGTTTTGGCATTGCCATAAGCCTCCAGGAGGGGATTGGCTGCAATGATTTGATCTTCCAGCGACCCCTTAAAACAATGTTACATGATGTGTTTATATTTAAATATACTCACATATATAGATATGTATTATATATATAGACATTATTTAGCAGAATTTTCTAGGAGCTGACTCACAGTGACCCCTTGAAATAACTTAAAATGTGCCAATACTCTTTTTTCACTTTACATTTGATATTAATATTGTTAAACTTCTCTTACCTGCATCTTGCTTGAAACCTGTTCTGATTTCTTTCCTCCAGCCACTGCGATTGTCGCAAAGTACTGGATGACACGTTTGGTGTTGACAGTCTTTCCTGCACCGGATTCTCCACTAGAATGCAGAAAATTAAATGTCACATGTGTTGGTGTAAGTCAGACATAATACAGTACAGAAATAATCAGTTATATCAATCAAAATTAGCTCCCTTTAGCATTGACTTACGTGATCAGGATTGATTGATTCTCACGATCTGTTGAGATAATGAAATTTCAGCACACACATTGTATTATTGGATTAAGTGATCTTAAATAGTATTATTATTGTATTTATTTATTACAGCACTCACCAGCATGTCACGATAAAGTGCATATTTACCAGTGACAACAAACCATTGTGGAAGATATCAAAACCATGGATAATTTTAAAAGGCTTGCTCCTGTTATATTCAGGACAGATTTATAGCTTACAAACTGATTGATACCTTGGAGCATGAATTGATAGGCGTTGTCAGAGATGGAGAAGATGTGGGGTGGAGCCTCAATCCTCTTTTTGCCTCTATATCCTTTAACAACCACGGAGTCATACACTGGGAGCCACTTGTAGGGGTTCACAGTGACACAGAACAGCCCTGAGTAGGTCTGTTTTAAGAAGAGGACATATATATTAGATGTGGCTGTCATACTTGCAATATGTGAGTTTTGTTTAATGTTTAAACTGGTCTTACATAGATCATCCATGCTGCATAGCGCTCTTTGAGGTTATACAGCACAGAAGGCTCGCTGAGGTGGGTCATCATGGCCATGTCCTCAATCTTATCGTACTTTGGAGGGTTCATGGGAAAAATGTCGTCTTCTTTTACAGTGAGGGTCTGTACAGAAACGGTGAAGAATTAGCTCTTTGAATGTGACGGCAGCATTACGAAATAAAGTGTGAGGATATGTAGTCATTACATTTACCAGTGTGTTTGTATTATATCATAATAGGTGTCTACATACCTTCCCGCCCTGAATTTCAACTGTGGCTTTGCCACCTTCCTTCTTTACTAGTTTTCCCTTTACATAAATTTGAGTGGGCTCTGCCACAAAATAAGCTGTTTTGGCATCAAAGGGAGTGTTTTGAGCCTCTATCCTCTCCCTTTCAGATTTCCGGAGGTAAATGGCCGCCTGGCCAAAACACTCCATTTCTGCGTCCGTACTCATGGCTCCTCTGTAAAAACAAATGGAGTATAAATGCAGTGATGAAATTGTGTCTTTAAAAAAGATATTTTAAGATTATATTTTAAAAAATATATAAGGTCATGGATTATTAATGCATCTTTAATTAAATTTAGTGTCCTTTTTTCAGTCAAGTCAATAGTTGCATGGACGTCATTTACCTTTTTGCTGTCAAGTGATGCAGTTGTTTTGTGGGAAGTGAACAAAGTGAAAGTCATTAGAAAAAGAAAAAACATGCAAAAGCTTAAATCACTTTTTCATTAAACTTCTGCAATCTCACAAAACAACAATTAATTCATTAATAAAAGCATTTATTACTGCAAAAAGTGTGTGAGAAGACTCACCTCCGTTGGCAGCCTGTCTGTTCAAAACTTTTGACGAGTCTGGGAGTGCTTCTTTTATACTGAAATCTCTGGACACCATGCAGGGGCAGCCCTCCTGTTAAGGTCACTGAGACTGTCTTTGAAGAATGACATCAGATGGCTTCTCCACCTTATCATCACAACTAGTGTCACCTTATCCTGTAGAATACAAAAACAAGCTTTAAATGAAACCCCAGATCAAAATCGCAGATTCCTGTCCAGAAACCAACCAGCTGGTTATGACTCATCATTTTAACACCTCATAATGTCTTCATTTGTTCAAAGAAATAATTGAAACATAATGCATGTCCTACTGAAGGACTTTTCGTATACATGCAAAAATAAGGAAATGTAAATGTGGGACAGAAAGTCTTTTTTACAGGATTATGGTCTCAAACTGTATGCACACATTTCTGTTTGTTATAACATTGGCAGTGACATTGTTTCAAACATCTCTTGAGATTAGGGCCAAGAGTTTGGCTGAAGCTAATTTAAGATCACAGTATGGTCCATTATGCTGTTGTGCTTTCTCTCCAAAGAAAGATGACGTCTAGAACGCTGTGAAAGTACTCTCTTGTGGTGTGATTAAGTTGCAATAAAAGGTGATATTCAATATGTCTGGCCTTTCTTTACAGTCGTATTAGGACTTAAATCAAATATAGCCTCCAGCTCACAAATACCCAGCTCTTACTTTTGCAATTGTTGACAAATGCATTGAACGCTTCTGTTAATTACATGTCAGATGTATTTCAGCATCCTGTTACTAAGCACCTCAGAACCAAATTCCAGGCTGAGTAGCTCCTTATTCTTGGTTCAGAGTATAAGTATTGTGACTACATCTAAACTCATCAAGTTCAGTTTAGTTCTGTATGGTGGTAAGTAGAGATCTGTAGAAGTTTGTTTCTGTTCCTTTGTAGTTTGATAAGTTCGGTGGGCGCATGGTACTAGCATTACTTATTGTTTGGTTCCTCTGCGGGCCTCTGATGCTACAAATGCTTGTGCTGCAAGTATTTGGAAAAGTGTGCCACCCAAATGAGGTATGTGCAACTGTGTGGTCCATGGTACTTATAGTTAATATAGTTAAGGAAATGAAAAGGCAATGTATCATACTTAATTCTAGTTGTTAACTGTAGCGCGTTGGTTTCAATGATCACATGAGCTAATGCACAATTCAGTCCAAAACATATAATCTTGAAAAACAGAAATTGAATGAGAACGTCTTGTGGTTTCACAATTGCCATTAATATTTATCCATCATTTAGTGCATAGTTTATATTCCTGTATAGCTTAAGTAAACATGCAGAGATGAAAGTATGTAATCACAAGGAAATTAATATTTTCTTTATAACACATTTTTCACTGCAGTCTTACCAATGTAGTTGGTAAGTTAGGAATGGTCTTTATTATGTTGTGTAAGCCAGTAATGTAAAGGGCAGTGGGTTGTTAGTGTGTGTAATGCTGTAATACAAGAGGAGGACACAAAGTAGGGATTCGGGTAAACACTGATGAACATCACTGTGTGCTACACTAGTAAATGAAGACACTGCACTGTATACAGGGTAAGATCTCTGAGAGAAGACGATTAACAAGCAAATAAAAAACCAGGGAAGCTTGCATGCACATATGAGATTGGAAGCCAGCCAGTGCAACTGCTCTAATTTCATGTGATAAAAACATAGCCAATGTAATAAGTGTTTTACTATTACAAGAGGCTTCATTTTTAAGTCTTCAATGTATCCACTGTATTAATTCATTATAAGAACCAATAATCAACTGCTAATATTTCCCTTAATGAAAGTCCACTTAATAGAGCATCTGTTGGTATTTGGTAAACACTGTCTAGTCTTCAGAGTGGCCAAGACATTCCAAAGCTGCTTATATTCCCTTGTGTGTGATAAATAAGACATTTCTGTGCAGGTGTTAAGTAGCACATTGCAAATTTTGTTCTTGTGTGTGCATGGGTGTTTAAGTGTGTGTGTGTGTGTGTTACAATTTACTCTTGTATGAGAGAAGTTCAAATTAGTAAGAGCAGAAGGGGTGTGAGGAAAAGACTGTCAAAAAATTGAAGAGTAATTCTTTTCTTTGCTGTTTTCTTGAGTTGATGCAGAAACGGAAAAGTTTCAATGGCGTTTATAACACTGAAAGCAGCAAGTTTGAGTAATTTAAATACTTTATTTGCAATTGGGCCTTCACAGTGTTTGTTGTTAACACCTGTGAAATGTAATGTACTTCATTATTGCATTGTCTCTATTTAGATTCATATTAATCATAATATTAAAGTGGTTACCTGTAAAGGTTAAAACTCAAACCTGCTATGCTTTTTTTGCTTTTTATTGTGTGTGATTTCCTTTTCAGAATCATGGAAAACATACGTATCTGCATCTCATAATCAGAATGATACTGGTAGGATCATATTTTCCTAATATTGATTTTATTTCAGACATTATACATTTATTCATTTAGCTGACGCTTATCCAAAGCAACTTACAATTGCTATACATGTCAGAGGTCGCATGCCTCTGAAGCAACTAGGGGTTGAGTGTCTTGCTAAGGGACACAAGGGTGGATGGGTCACAGTGTGGGATTGAACCCGGGTCTCTCACACCAAAGGCATAGTCTTATCCATTGTGCTATCTTTTTCCCTTACACGACTTAAAAGGTAAAAGTATACAACATTATGACTTTTTGTGAATATGTAATGCAGTGATGTTTTGATGCCTGCAGATCTGGCCTGAGGGTAAAGCCATTATCAGTAATTTTAAAGTAGGCAGACTGTCACTTCCAGCCAAGTGCAATTCCTTATCCCTTCTTCGGGTTGTTAATATAATAATAATAATATGTACAAAATGTATCATTTTGCAAAAGAAATACTCAAAACTCAACATTTACCTGAATCTAACAGAGTAACTGGCACGGAGCACTGAAAGTTACTTAATAAGAAGGTCAGTGTTATAAGCGTTAAACTCTTTTACTGTCAAAAGTCGGTTGCTGAGTAATAAAAAACTCTAAATTAGTTTGGGAGTATGTGTACAAATGTGTATCCATTTCTTATTAACGCAAGTCGATGTGCTTTAATGATTCTTGTCATTTTTGGATTGTGTCCACATGGTTGAATGCACTGTAAATCGCTTTAGAACAAGGCATCAGCTAAATAAATGGAGTATAATACATTAAAATGGGAGTGTTTAAGGTTTTGTGCTTCAATCATTGCAAGAACTGTCAATATTTGGGAGTGGATGAACACTTTTTATAGTTTTTCTCATTTGCTTAAACACATTTCTTGGAATTATGCCTTGTTTTGTCAAAACTCCTACACACTGGTGAGATAAATTCAAAGCAATACTTTTCTGCATGTCAAACCAATTTAGTTAGTTGTCTTTGATTAGTTGCTAAAATATAATGTTTATGTTTAATGTTTATTGTTTAATTTTATATAAAAGTTTACAAAGTAGTAATGGATTTTTTTTTGCCATAGGTTCATTCATATGTCGCACATATGACACGTTTGTAATTCTAGTAATTTCTGTCCCCTACAAGTAAGTGGTTCTCCAGATTGGGGTACAGATAAGTATCCAGTTCTGCTCTTCACTTCCCATGTTTGCCCATTTATGAATGAGCCTTCCCATATCACTGTGTTGCCAAGCCAACATTTTTTCATCCAGGAATAGTTTCACAGACAGTCAGTTAACTTCTATATTCTGAGAGGTGCCCACACCAATGCAAATAAAGGTCATTTGGATCATTTATTGAGAACTGTTGGTATTATTGTTTCGTTGAGGATTTTTCACTTTGTCCATGAAAATTGCAAGTATATGTGTATATGTTGTAGGCCTATGTGATGCCTCCCTGTGCTTTTTAAATAGTGCAGTTTAAGAACATTACAAAGTATTGTCAATTAACAAAATGAAGTATATAAATACTTTAATATACAATAAAGACTTCACAGAGAGTAGATACAAAATACTACTTGAAATACAAAAACAGACAGGCACACAGACACAGATTCCAACTTTATTGGAAAGATTATAGGAAAACTGTTATATAACGGTTAGTGTTATACTGTCAGCTATCTCTCAGACTTTTCTTTGGTGTTTCTGTCAGTTCTCATGGATTAGCAGAGGTGCCACCTCATTCAGATCCCCTTTCTTCTTCTTCTTCTTCTAGCTGCGTACTGTGGATGAGGAATAATATAGCATCAGTTGGTTTGGAATCGTACAAATCCAGCAAAAACACACATGCATTTAGCAAGCTACCAATAATTTGTCATTATGAAATGGTTTAAAGGGACACTCAACTTGTGTTAAAACACAGCCTGTTGTACAATGTCTTCTGTGGCTCTGGAGGAGCTTTGCAAAGTTTGAAAAAATTATTGCTCAAATCTTCAGTTTTATCATCTGGGGCTTAAGATAAAAAAAATTAACAGAAATCCTGCATCAGAAATTGGGAAACATAGAATCCTGTGATTCTGGAGGTTGATAAGCGACTAAAAGTAAAAAAAATCTTTGTATCTACTTCTGTGTGACATTCTTCTTTTAAAAGATCGGTTCACAATTTTCCTGTATGTCTTTTAAACAAAAGTCACATGCCAAATTGAATATTTTACAGAAAACAGTGTGTACAAAAACAAGTTCATTTTTACATACGCTTTGTAATGTATTTTTACAAAAAAGGACTGTAGGTTTTGTTTCCCATCACTTACACTGGAAGTGCACAAGGAAGGCATCTCTCAACAGGAGGAAGGATTAAAGCAAGCAATAACTGTTTCAATGTACACACTGCTAATATTTTCGTCTCTTGAGTTCCCCAAAGGAAGTGCATTTCTTAATCGCTGGAGTGCCCCTTTAATAAATACATAACTGCTATGCTCGCTATTGCCCCCTTGGGACAGACAAGCTACTGATGCCTGAGTGAATTAATTAATGAGTATTCAAGCATCTATTCTGGGTGTATAGAGTAGGTGACACATAACTCGGCTGCACAAAGTTGTTTTTGTTTTGGGTTTTTTCACATTCGAACCTTCCTGCCATGCAAGACACACAGACATCAACAGTAATATCTGACTTGTAAGGACTCTGAAACAGTTTATCAGTGACTGTTCTAAGGTTCCCCAAAGCTACTGACTACTGAACCACTTTTCTTCAATTTATTTGCATACACACTAGTATCCACTAGCAGAACCACCTAATAAACAACCTTATAAAACAACATTTAAAAAAAAAAATTAAAAAAAGTATATATTTCAAAATGTTGCTCCCATCTTCACATTTTATGACAACCCTTATCACAATTAAACAAATATAAATAAAAATAAAAATCTGTAAATGTACCATATGTTAAAAGGTTATGATGGGCTGTCAAGCGTGTTTCCCTGCCTTCTGTCCAATGCATGGTAGGAGAGATGTGAACAAGCCTCTGTGAACCTGAGCAGGAAAAGACAACATATATTTACATAAGTTAATTATTTTTTCTAAATGGGTACTTACATTATATATTATAGTGTACTTAGCATTTAATGCCCACACAGCATGACTTGGTGATGTGGTGTAATGTTAACGGACCAGAGGATAATGATAGAGAAGCTGGTAACATAAGCAGCATGTTTGCACCTTTGCAACATGAGGCTCCCTCTGGTGTTTATAAGATGCCAGTGACCCCCCACCACCAACACACACACACACACACACACACACACACACACACACACACACACACACACACACACACACACACACACAC
>JAPMOB010250722.1:0-10323 GCA_029875015.1 Lepomis gibbosus | reverse complement strand
ACTGGAGCCTACATCACATCCTCCTCTCATTTCCACAGGTCCAAATAATTATCTATGACTACAGGATAAAATAACTTTTTAAAAATGTGTCTTTCACCATGATTTTTTCCTCCATTATTTGCAGCCTGTGCATCAGCTCGGCCGAAAGGTGACAGTGAAACTTAAGTTTGGTCCGACATCATTTTCATTTTCTTGCTGCCTTCGTTATAATGTGTAAGTTAATGTTTTCTGTTATTTTAGTTGTTGAAATTGAGTTTAACACAGAAGTGTGTGAGTAAGGGCTGGGCAATATGGACAAAAAATAGTAAAATCATTATTTAATCATTATTTTTATTATTATAAGTTTAAAGGCTGATTTTTGCTCCTGAAGAAACCAGATGTTTAATTGTGCTTTTAAACTTTTCTTTATGGTCAGAACATGACAAACACTTGATGCCAAAGCAGGCTGGTATCAAACAGTGGATCACTTCACAGACCTGAGGTAGAACATCCAAAACAACAAATATACATAAGAAAAATTAAGTAAAACTTTTTTCAGTCCCTTTTCCTCAATAAAATAAATATCTTAATAGAAAAGAAAGTGCTAATTTGTTTGTGATTCAAATAATTTAAATCAAATATTTATTGCACATTTGTATATTTCTATTGAGGAAGATTGTATCACTATAATTAACATTATTGTTTTATTGCCCCCTAGTTCACGTTCACAAATGGACACGATCAGTTCACCAGAAACATGAGCAAGATCAATAATCTACCATGTTTGAGCACGTTTATGCACAACACTGAATGGACACACTGTCCAGGCGCTTGGATTTTATTTGCAGAAGACTGCGACCCGTACTTATCTCCACCCAAGTACTTGTTGTACTGTATGTGGACAGACAACACATTTACGTTCATGTGGTCGTGGCGTCCCTGACCACCTCCAAAGATCAGATCACAATCTGTCCTCAATGCGTCTCAGGTGCATTTCCACCTGTACTTTCTTGTGGTCTTGCTTCCCAAACACAATCTGATCACCCAAAATACATTTCAATGCCAGGTGTAAACAGCTTCTATGTTCCCCGAATTGGAATATGTACAGTCTGTGGTGAAAATAAAACTGACAAATATTTTTTATATTTTCAGTGTTTCAATATTTTTAAATTTTTTTTTTCTCTCTTCAACAAATTAACTCTGCAGCGAATGTTTCTCAAATCACGGCATGTGCTGCACTGTTTGTTTTTTTTGGGGTTGAGCTGCATCCATCAACCTACAGACGCCTTTTCATTTCCCCAGGCAGAGGACATTTAGGGGAATCACGTTTTCTGTTGGCTCTTTCAGAGGCGTCTCAAGCAGGCTACATACTCTTATAATGTCGTTCAGATTTTCTCAAAGTAGAAGCTCAGTTCAACTTCAAATAGAAAATACAATAGAAGATGCAGTAAACAAGTTTTTCATGCTTTCATTTTTTAGGCAAATCCACAAAAGAGGAATATTTTTTTATGTAACTGTTGCTGTCATGACTGAGATCTCTTTTTAAAACAAAGCTATCAAAGTATTTATTTATATTTTGATATAAATTATGATTATTTATAATCTGGCAGTGGGCGGGCAGTTTTGGCGAGGGTCCATAATGACTGAGAGAATGACCGTGTCAATTTTTTGTTTGTATAAACTTTATTTAATATGTGATTTATAATGGACTGTGGTGCAGAAACAGTGACAGTGTTTCACACTATTGGCTTACATTTTCCATGTTGTCTGTCAGGGGCAAAGTCACAATAGTATTTGGAATTCAGTAAATATAATTTCTTAACAAATCTACCTAAAGAAACCTCATTTTTTGACTGGCCACTCTCTCCTGTCTAAGAAGAGAAACCTTTTGTGCTGTGTCAGCCATCGTTGCTGTGTTACCCTCTTTGAAAGGTTAGGGTGCAGTAGTAGAGTGGACAGAGTGTTGTAATTCACAACCCTCACCACTAGATGCCACTAAATCTTACACACTGAACCTTTAACCTGACGTGATGCAATCAACTAGAAGAACATTAATCTATTGGATTTGTTGGAACTACAGAAAAACTCAGTCACTCGCACTCCTACAGAGTGGAGCTTCATAAACCTCATAAACAATCTTTGGGCCATGGGAGGATTTATCTTGGACCATGAAATGGCACGTATTACTTTCTTCTGTAAAATCTGCACTTTCACTTTCATTGTGTAACTTCAACAAGTATTGCACCATATGACATTACAGAAATTTAGGTGAGGCTCAAACACCTGTATAAAGTTATGATTGCTTTGAAAGGAAGAAAATGTCTCAATTTCATAAATAATAACAACATATTTGGACATTTTTTTGTCAGTTCATGAACCCATCAATATGTATCCCCAGGAATTTGGTGGACACTCTTTCAATAGCTCTACCATTTTTATTATTATTATTATTTTGATACAAACATGGTCAAAGTTATTTCGATTTCTCTTAGAATGGAACATTATGTATTTTTGTTTTTTGTTTTTTTATTTAAAGGTAACTGCATGCATTTAAGCCATGTATCCACCATGGTCATTTTCAAGGTTGCTAAGAAGAATATCAAAGTCAATAGTGTCAAATGCTTTTGATAAATCAAGGAAGATTCCAGTTCCACAGTCACCTATATCAATAGCGTCATTGACATTTCAAGACTAACATCATCACTTAATGAGAATTCATAATATATATATTTTTTAATTCTACCTGCCCTACACTCTGCTGTACATTACATTCTTGCTCTGCTCATATGGTAGTCTCCCCTTCAGACCATTGGAACCATCTGGACTTACAGGCAGAGCAGGTTTACTTGATCACTATCACAGCATACGCCAGTGTCGCATCAGCTGGGCAGAGTTCAATCGCTCAGCGAGTTGACTTTATCAGTTACATTTATGTTTTACTACATACATTTGTTTTTCACTGCGTAAGAAACTTGATATGTGGCATGACAGCATGTGAAAAATGTCAATTTCGTGAGTTTCACCAGACAGCTTCTAATTACTGCTGTGTAACTGGACAGGATGGAACTTATATTAGTACTACTTTACCTACTGTGGGCTTGTTGGATCTATAACGTTCTTGTAAAATGATCTGTCATAAAATCTTAATCCGTAAAGTGGGTAGCCACCATAGCTGTCATTCAAATGTAGTGCAAAGTGAAAGTACAATAATTTCCTTTGAAATGTAATTGATTAGATTTAAAACATACTGTATAACAGAAAGTAAAAGTACCAATATCTCAACATTACTTTCCACCACTGGTTGATTTTCCACACCTCACAATTACCTCACAACCCATGTGGAGCCAAACTTTGTTCAATTATTTATCAGAAAGACTCACCATTAAATTTTAAGCAGCGGTCCTCCACTCCCTGACATTGTAATTGAAAGTTGCATTGAGAGGTGAAGGGGTTACAAGTGAAACACTTTAGGCTGTTTGGCTGAGGACCAGGGTCTGAAACAGAAAGGAATGACATAATTTATTTGAGGAAGAGAAACCATTTGTGTCACAAAGTGAAAGTAGAACCTGTCAGTAGATGGCAGGATGCCTATTCTTTGTTCTGTTTTTTATCTGTTTGTATTTTTTAAATTAAATGAGCTAATTATCAATTTGGACTCACCAGATAGAGTTTCTGTGTTGCAGTTATCTGTGTTGCAGCACTGAAAAGATGTAATTAGACTCACAACACCCACGTTCAATGAAAATGCCTGAGAGCCTGCAGCTGGACACAGGGAGGATGGTGCACACGTCTTGAGGATTTGCTTGACTGTAACTCCAAATGAAGTGTCTACAAAATCAATGCATTTAGTTAAAGTTGGAAGTCAGAACACATAACTGACATTAAATGTATTTCACTGAAAAGTAAAAGATGACATGAAGAAAACATTACTGTGAATCGAAGCTGTTACACACATGGTCTCTGAAGCACATGGTAAAAGGTCTGTGATTGAACAGTCTTGATTTGAGCAGGTTTGACACTGAAGTGCTCCAGCTGCAAAGGGGAGAAAAACTGTCAATTCAGTGACGATCACATCACAAGTCAAATGTCAAATCAAACGTGTGATGAGTTTAGGGTTACAGGTTTTGATGATCTATAAAGGTGTTTTTCTTCTTGTTGTGGAGAAGCATTTAAAAAGACACAATGTTTGTTACATACAGTAGTTCTCTCCAGTCTTTTTCACTAAGACCAATAAAGTCTAAAAGTTTTGTTTCCAGTTAATTTAAAAATAATAATCTTTTAATATTAAGATTGTTAATCTTTTTAAAAAAAAACAAAAACCCATTCTGGCAAAATTAATGTCTTCAAACCTTTAAATTGGGCTCCCTGCGGAAAACTCTAATGTGATAGTTATTGGACTTACCTGTGCTGGAGAGCGCCCAGATGAGAGTCAGAGAAAGGAACAGCTTCATCATGGTGATCAGGTAAGGACTGTGGATTGATGATGATACTGCACCTTTTATATACACCGCACAGATGTTGAATATGTCCATGTCTCAAGAATTGGGTGTTCCCAGTTTATCAGCGTAACCATTTAGGGTTAAAAGAGAAACACTGTAAGCTTTATCCGGGTTATACAATTTAACTAGAGCATGTCAGAAGATGACAGGATAAGTTCTTAGCAAATCTAGGTGTGTCTTAAATGCAGTTTGTTGATGTATTACTAGAAATGACTTTAAAAGAAAGTTCTACCTTGAAGGTCCGTGCGTGAAGTATAATTCATCTGCTGTTGTTCACATTGTTTGATGAAAACAGCCATTTTAGGGGGTATTTCCTAATTTCATTGTCCTACTTGCGGTAATGCAAATGTTTATTGAACAGTGTGAGTTTATTTTTACCAGAGCCGATGCTGCCTAAACGACGTTAGTACTGCTCTGTGTTATTGTTGCACTGAATGAAGACGTGCAATGCAATTTAGCGCACCAAAGCGTCGGCTTGTTTTTTTTTTCAGGTACCGTATTTATTTCAGAAATGTTCCCACAACATTCTGAGATCGTCCTGCTAGTGTCAGGGATATCGCCTGGTAGCTTTCCCAAATGTCCTGAATGTTCCCTGAAGGTGTGCCAAACATACATATGACATATATGGGAATGTTCTGTATATGTCCTAAATGTCCTCTTTGTTATGTTGCTATGTCACCACAAAATAACCAATATGGAACGTCCCTGTAAAGCCATGTAGGAACGTTATTACCGTATATCACAAACTGGGACATTCTCATATGGCAAACAGAGGACTATATGGGAATGTTCTCCATATGTCTTACATATCCTCTTTGTAACGTTGCTATGTGACCGTAAAACACCTATATGAATAATGAATAATAATACATTTTAGAAAATGTTGCTGTGAACCTGCTATAAAATGATTTGGATTCTCATGATATCTTTGATAAGTTTAAGTCTGGCTTTCGTAAAAAACGTTCAACTTAGACTGCCTTGACTGTCCTTAGGGCCTGTTGTATTGCTCCTGTATATAAAATAAGAACAGGGTCAAAGCCAAGGACAAAACAGTCCCATTTTCATAAACTGCTGCTGAAACAGAAAACTGTACTGGTGCGCTGCATTTTCCCTTCACTGTATGGGTTTGCTGGGGGCCATTGCGATATATGAATCTGGGTTGTTATCTTTACTTTGCTCAAGTGGTATCTGTCATGAAAATCCATTTCCTGGTGAGAGGTTGAGCAAATAATTGAGTTACAACAAACCGTTGTCTTTTAAGAATGTATTTAACACAAGAGAATAAACAGCCATCAGACCTATTTACCTGCGTGTAAATAGGTCTGATGGCTGTTTCAAATGTGTCAGGAATGCACCCAGAAGAAATGATAATCATTAAAAAAATCTTTTGTTGTTTAGGAGCATGAAGGAGCAGCATTGTTAACATGTTGTTGGTATGTAAATACTGGTTTATCGCTCTCATCAGTGGTGTCTATGTGCTGCTCACTACACTGACCTGTTACTGCTGCATCCTGTTTGTGCTGACTGGATAAACCCCAGAGACTGCACAGTGAGGTGTGTTCACAGGCATGGTGACATGATGACTGATGACATGATGACTGTTCACAGGTGTGTGAACAGTCATCATGTCATGGTACAATGCGTGTTCTCCCTTGTCTGTGAGTTCCTTTCTGGGTTTTCTCAACAAAAGGGGCAGATTTTTGATGGATTGGAAACAACATATGGTTTTTCAACATAATTTCTACCCCTTCCTAAAACAATCTGTAGCCTGTTAAGTGTGCCTATTAGAAGGTAATATTGTGGTCATATTATATAAGTTATATATATAAGTGGCCTTTGGTCATATTGTGCCACGGTGAAAAAAACGGATCGGTGTGGGCTTCTGACCTCTCTTTCTCAGGAAAGAAGCCTGAGAGGTCAGGCTTCTTTCCTCCTCCAGGCCGAGGCCAGGGCCATGAGTAAGACAACCTTGGAAGATCTTACTTATATCTTCTTTTCAACTTCGTTTGTTGACTTTATCTTATCAGCGCTACTGCGCGAGCCGCAGTATATTTTTTAACCGCCCTCTCCCACCTGCTAAAAAAAACGCCCGCTTCTGCGTGATTTGTGTCCCGTGGTATCCCAATCCCAGTGCAGCTCTCTAGTCTGTAGCTAATTACTCTGCAGGAATTTGGTGACTTCGGCGCACTCAGCATGCACTGACCCTGCTCTGTGATTTTATGTGGCCTGCCACTTTGTGGCTGAATTTCTGTTGTTCCCAGTCACTTCCACTTTGTTATAATACCACTAAGAGTTGTCTGTGGAATCTTCAGGCTGGTGATGGCACAATGGATAAGACCCCTGCCTTTGCTGTAAGAGACCTGGGTTCAATCCCCCACTGTGACCCATCCACCATTGTGTCCCTGAGCAAGATACTTAACACTAAATGTTAGTATTTAGTAGTGAGGAAATTTCACGCAGGGACATTGCACAGGTGGCAACCTATCACGGTACCATGCTTTAATTCCCTAACGTCCTGAGAGCGACCCATTCGCTCAAAAATGTTTGTAGAAGCACTCTGCATGCCTAGGTGCTTGATTTTACACCTGTGGCTATAGAAGTGAATGATGGATGTGATTCTTTCTAACCTCATGCTCTAAATATAAAACACTAAGACAAAAAAAAAACTTTGCAGACATTTTCCAAAATATACCCTGAATTCAAATTTATATCAGACACACAGAAACTTACTGAGAGAACTGCCCAAATAATTGCTACAAAAAATATCTCCTCATGCCATGAAGTTTGGAGTAAATGATAAATAATTGTACTAAATTTGAAATTATTATTTTGATGGTTTGATATTTTAGTAATTGTTTTGTTTTTAAATTTCACATACTGATTTATTTATTTGTTAATTTTTTTTGTACATTAATATACACACACGCTTACTGTTTTATGCTTTCATTTCATTTTAATATTTAGTTTTATAGCATTTTTATATTTTATATCTATATATTTTTTATCAACACACACAAACACTACTTTTGCTGTTTTATTTACTTATTTAATGAAAATAATTGTTCTTATGTACTTTATATGTAGCATTGGCATTACTGTTGTTATACATTCATGCCATGCATTTGGATTTTGCACCTGTAATGTGAAAATATCAGAACACAAAAGTCTCCATATGACAAAGAGTCCACTTAATGTTTGAAATAAAGTCATAAAACGTATTTTGTTTTAAATAGAATCAACTTTATTGATAAGTCGGTTAACATACAAAGAATTTGCTTTGGTGTATTGGTGCTTAACAATAAACGTAGTAAATAAAACATTTAAGACAGATAAAGAGAGGAAATACTGCAGATCAACAATCATGAAGATAAAATTGAAAATAAGATACAAAAAAGGTTAAACAATAATAAAGAATGTGCACAAGAATGACAATACTTCCATTAATACCAAAGATTCATATTTTTCTAAAATGGAGTAATATAATTGCTTAATTTGCAACAAAACCTTTAACATAATGTTACAGCATTCAATCAGATTTGATTAAAAAATCTCTTAATTTTTTTGATCATATACCCAGTAAATTAAAGCCATGTAAAAGGTAGTATCCCCTCTGTTGTGTGTACATGTATTTGTTTGTCTATGTGTCTATTTCATTGCTGCCTTTGTGTCCCACCTCAGCTTCATCCAGACTCCATCCCTGATTTCCTGATCTGGATTTTCTAGACCAACAAACTGCCAATTTAAGATGTAAGCGAGCAGTAAACCCAAAATCAGGCTTCAAACAAACTGAGGGTGAAGATGAGGACTCCGAGCAGCAGACTCATACAGATGGCATCACTTGCAGTTTTTGTAACAGCGTTACACAAACTGGTCCCACAACAGGTTGGTCCACTGGCGATTGTAGGAATACTTGGCAAAAAAGGTATGCTACTCAGGTCGGCACCAAGTGTACACAGGTTAGCAGATGCACAGCCGAAGACTGGAGAATTAGTGGATCCAATCGTAGCTAAAGATTTTTAAAACACAATGTTTTACTTTAGAGACAATATTTTTTGTTAATTAAGTAACTTCAGAAAGTATTCAGATCCTTCACCTAAGTTAAAGTAACAATGTCACAATGTAAAAATACACCATTACATGTTTTTAGTCCTGATTCCCCTTTAATACTGAGTATCTGCCACCAAATCTGAACCGATACTTATATTCATGTAAATGTTGATTAAACAGATTTCTGACAAAGTTGCTAAATCTGAAGAATTTTATTTTTCAAGAGGTTCTTTATCCAAATACTGAAGTTCCTCATTAAATGTATAGTTAAGTATAACAGCTGGAATTATTGATATGATGTGGATGAGTGTTTAAGTGGGAGAAAACCATTCTTTAACCTGACGTGATGCAATCAACTAGAAGAGCATTAATTTATTGGATTTGTTGGAACTACAGAAAAACTCACACTCATACAGAGTGGAGCTTCATAAACCTCATAAACAATCTTTGGGCCATAGGAGGATTTATCTTGGACCAAGAAATTGCACGTACTACTTTCTTCTGTAAAGTCTGTACTTTCAAAAAGTATTGCACCTTATGATTTTACAGAAATTTAGGTGAGGCTCAAATAAACACCTGTATAAAGTTATGATTCCTTTGAATGGAAGAAAATGTCTCAAAAACACATATTTGGACATTTTTTCATCAGTTCATAAACCCATCAATATATATCCCCAGGAATTTGGTGGACTTCACTCTCTCAATACCATTTATTTTGATACAAACATGGTCAACGTTATTTCGATTTCTATTAGAATGGAAGATTATGTTTTTGTTTTTTTTTTTAAAGGTAACTGCATGCATTTAAGCCATGTATCCACCATAATCATTTTGAAGGTTACTAAGAAGAATTTAAAAGTCAATAGTGTCAAATGCTTTTGATAAATCAAGGAAGTTTCCAATTCCACAGTCACCTTCATCAATAGCGTCATTGATTTTTTTCAGTGAGCTCAAGAATCACCATACACGTGGTGTTATATTTTCTAAAGCCATACTGTAATGGGGCAAGAATATTAGATTTTTCTAAATAATCACTAAGTCTACTAAAAAAAATCCTTTCCTGTACCTTGGAGAGAGTAGGCGATATAGATACAAGTCGGCAGATGTACATGTCATTTTTAGTCTTTAACTGATCACACAAATCTTCTTTGTATTTGAAGTGAAATGCTCAAAGCGTAGAGCCAAGCTGTGGTACAGGAGAGCAGCCCTGCAACAACAGAGCAGGCTGAAGCGACAAAACACAGAAGTTCAGTAAAGAAAGGATGGGATTTTGATCTGTGTTACTTCAGTTTGTTAAAATGTGCCCAGTTAAGCAATTACTCAAGACACTTAGCTCACGAGAAGAGAGACGTGATTGGGTTCATGAGAACGAGAAAATTTTGAGCATTAAACACTTAATTTCCTGTGTTCTAGTAATTTTTTCTGCACCAATGTATGGTGGAAATGTTTTTACGTATGTAAAAGAAAAGAAATGTAGGTGGCAGGTGACAATTCAAAATTTAAAACCATAACAGAGTAAAATGTAGTGCAGCTCTCAGGTACTCTGGACTCACAGGCAGAGCAGGTTTACTTGATTACTATACGCCAGAGTGAGCAGAGTTGATTTGCTCAGTGAGTCGACTTTATCAGTTCTACATACATTTGTTTTTCACTGCGTGAGAAAATTGATGTGACACGACAGCGTGTGAAAAATGTCAGTTTCATGAGTCTCACCAGAGAGCTTCTAATTACTGCTGTGTAACTGGTCAGGATGGAACTTATATTAGTACTACTTTACCTACTGTGGGCTTGTTGGATC
>JAPMOB010250721.1:11731-23190 GCA_029875015.1 Lepomis gibbosus | reverse complement strand
TAAAAGTGCAACAGGAAAATGGGTCACATGGTCACTTCCTCTTATTTAGCAAAGATACTGTAGCCTACCATTTTAATGAATCTTTAAATTCGCCCAAATTTGAGTTAGGCCTCTGTGTTTTTTGAGCTGCGAATGTTCAAGTGTTATTAACTAAACTTTGATTAGAAGGATTTTTCGCGAAATACTCTGAGATAATTAAAATTATTTTAAGGATCGTCCAGAAATCAATGCAGATGGTAATTTCAGGCTTATCCCAGGTATGCACAGGGAAGATAAGACTGATTAAATCCACCGGCGCATTAATGAGTATGTAGATGTATAATAATCCTAAAAGGCATGGCAGAGTTGCTGCAAGAGAAGCCAAATGTCAAGTGCCATTTTATTTTATGGAGGATCCTTTTTAAAGTGACACGGTTCTTTCTTATCCAAGCCTCTAAGATACATACAGCAACACAAAGCGCACAAGAGTAGCCTGTACAGACAGACAGAGTTGTGGCGAGAACACAAGCTGTCTGTCCACTGGAGTTGATTTGAGCATGAAACTTGTAAAAATCCTTCCCTGTCAAAGTTATTTGAAAAGTCAATCATTTACGTCAAATGAGGTGTGTGGTAGAGAAATAATGCAGTAACTTAAACTGATACTCAACGTGTTGACCAAAGAGAAAACATATTTTTGTGTGTTGTGTAAAGTGTTAGTATATAAACTTGAGGTTCTAAAAAAAATCTAAAATTCAAAACGCAAAATCGTATTATTTTTTCAGCAATACAAAATTGCATTTATTTCAGAAGTAAGAGACGTGGCTAAAATAGATCAGTTTATGTCTAATCTGACTTAGTTTGCTTGGATATATAAAAGGGAAATAAACCCATGCGATGTCTGTGATAAAAAGCTCTTATAAAAACATTTGGTTAGTCATTTGGTTTGGAAATGAGAAGCTTATTTCTGAAGACGCTGATTGCGACTGCAGCTCGAATGCTGCAAATGAGACCCCTAATATCATAGCCATAATTAATTGTGCAAATTTGTTTCTATTAAATAAAACTAACACATACTGAGAAAACTCTATTAGCCTTAATTAAGCTTGATATCCTAATTTAGGAAATGTGTGGTTGAAAACAAGCGTTTTGGTAGATTTTTTTCTCTGTCTTTCTCCGATAGTGAAAAGCCTACCAGCTTTCTGCCTTTGGGCTGCTTTTCCTCCTTTGAGAGTTGGAAATGAGAAATGGAAATGGAAATACCAGGAGGTGCTAAATTAGCTGCCTGATCTGCACTTATTGCCGCATACAGGCCCCTATTACTTTGCCAATCTGTGCCTCTCTTTTAGCATTCCGGGCATGGAGAAGCTCCGAGATAGCAGATTTATCAAATGGGAAAATGAATGCATGATGATCAGTTAAATTGAAAATCAGCGTCTGCATGACAGCCCGACCTGACACCTCCGTAATTAGAAAGAAAAATGATGGCGTCCGATGCATAATAGAGCAAAAACAATTTACACTCTCCCATAATGATCCGGCGTTCAAATTGAAAATTTCTCCGGGTATAAATTGAATTCATAAAGTATGATTCATGGACGACACATCTCCTGGAGGCTGCCTGGGCATATCGATTGATAGTTTGTCTTGAATCATGCAGCGTGCAGCTCTCAGGCAAGAAAAGCTTAACTACTTAAGCAAATCGCTAATTTCACCTTAAGGCCACCAATGTGCAGCCAGCGATACTCCTATTCAGTGTGCTAATGAATTATGGATGAACTGGGCATACGTCCCAAATAGCCTAAGAGTAGCATGGAGAAATACACACCGAAGAATCTTAGAGGTTATGTCAAATTGGCTCCGGTTATCCCATATTTTCGTAAACAAACCTTGTATCTCTAGGTTTTTTTAAGAATGGATAACCTATGAACTTATCCGTCTTGAATTGTGTCAGAATATTAGACCTAGCGATTTACTAATGGGAACATTCAGGCTTATAATAAAACCTTATAATACAATTTATGATAATATTGCAAAGCTCCAAGCTCCTTCAACACTTCAATTAATAGAAGGTTAAAAATACAAGATCCGTGTAAACTGACTAAAATATGACCGAAAAAAGTTAGAGTGATATCATGGAAGATAAAATAAATAAATACATACAAACAAAAAGAATATATCCTTGAAACACAATCAGCTCTATAATCTCAGCTTATAAGAACACAGAGAACACACCTCTGAACTACCAAATGATACAGGCCTGATCTTCTGCATGTTCACTGTGTGTGCCATGTTGGCTGTGTCGTCTGCCCACCCACCCATCCCCACTCCCCTACCCTCCCACCAACCTAATAAGACATTGCTTCCTAGAGCAAACAGCTGCATGGGTTGAAATTTATGTAAATATTTTGAAAGGGACACTGGCTCAGAAATTCATTTGCGCCGGCTCAGACGTAAAGCGCACCCCTCTGATTATTTTCAATTTATTTGCAAATCAAGACCCAAAGAGAACACTAAAGGGCTTTTGGATTTTAACAAGGGTATGAGCAGCTATAGCTGGGCTGGATGTATTTGTTTTGTTTTAAGATTTTTTTAGATATGCTATTACACACCACACAGCAGCCTTGACATTTCTTCCTATGGGTCGACGTGATATTGTGGTCAACACTGCTAATATTGCAAAAGGGAGCAGATGTCCCAGATCCCGCATGGCTTCCCTGGGGACCACCAACCCTATTAGAACAAATGTGTTCTGCTATTGTAAATAGGCACGTTTGCCTCAGCCCGTCCTATTACAGCCGACGCATGATCAATAGGCTGATAACACAGAAACATCAATGTAAAGCGACAGAACAATGAGGGATATCATCGAACATCTATCTTAATATAGCCCTGCTACAAGGGGCCCCGACAAAGTGGAGAGAGAGGGAGAAGAAGAAGGGAAAAAAGCTCATGAAAATGCCTCCCCACGAATCCCCATCTCCTATCCAATATGCACAAACACACACACTCCCAGCTGCCGGGGCTATTATTTTCCTATTTCAATTTGACACCCAGGCCTTTTCATGCTAATTCTATTATTCTTGGAAGTTTATGTGATTTCATATCACTAGAAATCGGTAATGTATTATAACCCCCTTTGAGCTAAAATAAACTGAATCCCCCTGCAGTAGCCACCGGGAAAATAATTACTTTCATATCAAAACTCTGCAGGAGTCGAGCGGGTCCTTTTCGCCTCAGGCTCGTAACCTCATTTCAGTGGGGGCTTATAGATGAATAAATTTGTTAAGGCAATATACAAAGTACAACATGAGATTTCTTAAGAAAGCCCTTCCTACTGTACTGTAGTCCTGCTCTGTATGTGCTGCTATTTAAGGTCTCACACGGTTTGAGGTGCTTGTATACAATAGATTTATTTAAGAAAAACCTTACATATATAAATAGTATAATACCTTTTTACAGCTCTTGAGGATTTTTGTTGGTCTCGTGGTCTTGTGTTGTTGTTTTTTTTTGACAAGTTATCACACATTAAAGGATATCTAGAGACTCCTGACTCTCACACACACACACATACTCACTCGCAAAGAGACAGAGAGAGAGAGGACAGAGAGAGAGAGCAGAGAGAGGAGAGAGAGGAGAGAGAGCACACCATTGTCAAATATCAGCAGAGTGGGAAATCTAGAGATTAGATGCAAAGATGTAGTTTCTGGTTAAGCTTTGGCCTAATGAAAGGTGTCGTTTAGAGGCTATATCAATATGTTTCTGTTTGTTTTTTTTTCGTTGTTGTTTTTTGTTTACCCCCAATGATTTATTCCAAGTTGACATCTTCTTTAGAATCTGTCTTTGTTTCTGCTGGACAGTCACTGGGGACAGACTGGGGGTTTTCAGGATGGTCCTTTTTCTCTAAATGCTCTTTTCTGTCTGCATCGACAGCCTTAATTAGCTGTGGACTGTGTTCATGGGCGAAAGTCGAATCGCTGCAAATAACAGAGGTCTGAGTACTTTTGCCAATGGGAAAGGCGGCCCTGGACGGGCTGGTGTGCGGTGAACGTGTCTTTTCCTCTGATCCCACTTGTCCCTTTTGTGTGGCGTCTGCAGAGTCCGGCGAGCTGCTCCTACATTCCGCAGAGACGCTGCAGCGGACACTGGGCTGGTTTCTCTCCGCTGGGGTGTCACAGTCAGAGTTCACTGCTGTTGTTGTCTTCAGAGCAGTTTGAGGAACAATGAATCCAAGCGGCTGTGTGATGGGATAGAGAAGGAAGTGTCCTTTCCCTATCAAAGGCCGTGAGGAGGGTAAGGCCGCGGGGTTGCGTCTAGGTCTGGAGTCCGAAAGGAGGCTTTCGACGCTAAAAGGGTTGAGTTTCTGCACGCCGGAGGCTCTATTGTTGTTGGAGCACAGGCTTGACCGGTGGCTGGCGTCGGGCGAGTCCAGCTCGGATCCGCCAGCAT
Source organism: Lepomis gibbosus (assembly GCA_029875015.1). Classification (NCBI taxonomy): domain Eukaryota; kingdom Metazoa; phylum Chordata; class Actinopteri; order Centrarchiformes; family Centrarchidae; genus Lepomis; species Lepomis gibbosus. Next base: position 18,765 of record JAPMOB010250721.1, on the reverse strand, counting down.
CCCGGTCCAAGTGTCTTTGGTTCTGGTTTTGGGATTGGAGAGGGTGAGGTGTTTGGTCGCAGCTCGATTGCGTTTGGTTTCCCCCCACTGAGTCAAAAGGCGGGCCTGTGGTGTGGTCACTGTCGGTCACATGCGACACCCCGCTGTCGCTGTCTGATCCCGGCGTGTGAAATAAATCCCCATGCAGGAGCTTGTTCTGGGACTTGAGCAGCCGTCTCTCCTGCTTTCGTTTCTTCTTCTCTATCCTGTCCAGCTCTCTCCGGGCGATCTCCTCGGGGTCCATGGGCTCCCCGCTGCAGGTGGTGGGGTGGGCGTTGTGAGCAGGTCGACCCGGACCTTTCTTTGTGTTTTCCTTTTTCCTCCATTTGGCTCTGCGATTCTGAAACCATACCTGCAGAGGGAAAAAAGTGAAAACGTGTGTCAAGTGCACTTCTGTCATTGCAATCGGGGAATTTAATTAGACCAAAATTGCCAGGGATTTAACAATATGGTAATTAAACAAGCAGTGAGGTTACATCTTGCTCTTCTTGTTTATATACAGGCCTTTAATTAGGCCTTTGATTAAAAAACAATCTGTGCACAGACAAGCCTACAAAAAGTTGGGATGAAGCATAGCAAAGGAAACTTTAGCTTACATTTAGAGGATACTTAGAATATATGTCTGGTTACAGCTCTTAATAATATTTGTTTTCATATATAAACTCAGCTTTTAGCCTGCACTTAATCACTTAACCCAAGTTTAATTTTTCATCAACAAAAATATTATTTTAATAAAATAAAATAGTTTGGTATATTCAGTCATATATATATATTCAGTCAATCAAACTAAGGTTCACTGGATATGTGTAGACTTCGTTTATCCAAGATTGTCAATAGCTTTAATTGACAAATGTGAAAATATAGGCTAAAGAAATAAAAAAGACTAAATATCAGTTGGCATTAAAGGCTCCATTATTTTTAAAATAAAGGTGTAATTACAATTGATTTATATCAGGCTATAACTTAAGCAATGAAAGGTCAAACAACACACATCCATGCAGTGGGTAGCCTACTATTAATTATTTTAAATATTTATATTTAAATGTATATATTATGACACAGATTGAACCTATGCTACTTAGAGATTTATTCCACAATTTGTTTTCAGCAGTTTGGACCATAATACAGACACACTGCAGCCTTTGCCATATTATAAACAAAGAGATAGAGACACAGACACACACACGCACACACAATTAAAATAACAGCTAAAACATCTTTAAATTAACAAAAAATAGATATTTACCTGAACCCTTGATTCTATTAAGTCCAATCGGAGAGCCAGTGCTTCCCTCATGAAAACGTCGGGATAGTGGCTCTCATTAAAAGCCTTTTCTAATTCCTCCAGCTGCCAACCAGTGAAATTTGTGCGAGTTCTCCGTCTCTTGCAACCAGGGCTATCTTTGTCTGGGTCCCCCGAGTCTGACAGCAGAACAAGAATACATGTAAACAAAGGATAAATATAGGCTATAAATATATATGGGCCTATTTTAAATTACCACATTTAAAAACAATTCTAACAGGACTGATTCCATGCATATGCAAAGAATTCTGCAAACTTTAAGGCCGAAGACGGTGATTGCATTTGAAAATGTTGCAGTCTAACACACAGCAGCCTGCAGCTTCGATCAAGTCTGTCGCCTTTTCTGAATCGAGGAAACCGTCAGATGTTAACACGGGCATTTCCTTGCTCTCGTATTTACTAACGGACAGGAACATTGCTTTTGCTTGGGTGCATCTACAGCTTTCGGAGATGGAAATGAATAGGGAGGCGAAGAACACTCCTTTGCTTAGCATGTGTGACTTGCCCTTTAAAACAAACCACCAAGAGGATAACTTGTATCGTAATATCCTGTCTTTGTTTCTTTCTGTTTTGGTCTCTGTGCAACCAACCTAGAGGAGAGGTTATTGTGTAGTATGTAATGTGGCTTACCTGTCAGTTTGTAGTGCTGATTATCGCCATTCATCCCGCAGCCCGAAGACAAGAGGGGGTTGGAATTGCCCACTGAAGCCGTGCAGGAACCATTAAGTAATCCGTCTATTGAGAAAGGAACCGCGGACGCAGATTGAAGTTGATGCCCGGCTAATTCGTAAACATGATGGTGGCTCAGATGGTACGGGAAGCCCACCATCCCGCCGAGAGAGCCTCCGAACTGGGCGTGAGGTGGATCCAGTATCCTGCTGTCCATCATCCCGCAGGCAAAAGGAAACGACGTCTAGAGGCCGGTGATGGGAATTTAAAAAGCATGCAGTGAGTGTGGCCAACGAGTAGGGGACATGATGTGAAGGGAGGGATGAGCTGTACTTTATCCACATGAACCTCCCAATAATTAGCCCAGGCTCTGGGAATATGAGACCCAATGAGAAGCGGTAATGGACGCTGACGTCAGAGGCGCGCTCTGCAAACGCTCCCCGTATCGATTGCTAATTAAAGCTGACATCCACCTCAATAAACAATATCAGAGCTGTCACAACAAGACAGGGGGGCTTTGATAAGAACTACATCGCAACTACACGGGGGACCCACCGGGAGGAAGGGCTTACTGAATCCCAGGAAGAAAAGGCTACAGGCGGATAGGTTAGGCCAAAGGCTCCCGGACTTTTTGCTCAGTGGAGGACCTGCAAATAGACGGATATTAGACCAATTTAGACAACAAAATAGTCTCTCTCTATATTTTTTTATCCAAGATTAAGCCATAGCCATTTTTTATTTTTAAGAAAAAAAAATTGTGTGTGTGTGTAGTATTTTTTGTATCCTTAGGCACATCTCTTGGAGAGGAAGCAAAAAAGAGAGATCAAAAATTGGGAAACTACAATAATAATAGTATATTATAGTATATTGTTGAATGAAATATTTATTTTCCCAGGCGTTCCTGCAACCTTCTTTGGACTGTGGGACCCCTTATTGTCCCTGAACCCCACTTTGGAAACCACTGAGTAAACCCCCATGCTGGTTATGGATCATCATTTATATACACGAAACCTTTACAATCACAATGCACGGTGTAAAAAAATAGTGTGGCTGCTGAAATATGGGTGTATTTAAAGGGGAACTGAGATATTGCAGGAGGCACAAGGCGAAGGTAAAACTATAACATTTTACTGTTACAGGGCGAACGCTTCAGTTACGACCAACGCTGGGTTATGAACACAATATATGACCAAATAAAGGAAGGCTTCAATTCTGAAAGAACAAGGACAATAAAATTCAATATAAAAGAATAAAACAGTCACAAAATACCATGCTCATGTGTACATTACAGGAATTCACAACATTTCCTGCCAGGACTCAGGAAACAAAATTGGAAAGCTGCTCCACTTGTGCAGCCCCCTGCACTCAATATGTGACTAGCCTAAATCCTATCTGCTCATTAGGTTTTCAAATAATTAATTCGACTTTATTTATCCCAAGTCTGGCGCTGTCATAATGTTAATCAGAGTTGAAATTTCGCACCCCACTCATTCCCTGACCCTTGGCACCCGGATTGGCATGTTGTAATAACCTGAATCTCTCAACAGAAGCTGCGATAATTGTTACCCTATTAGCATGCAAATTGTTTAATTAATATTATTATGAGGAAGTATATAATCCGCTCGTCACTTGACCCCCAAGCCCAAATAACAACCCTCTGTATTTCAATGTGCAGCCCTACATTTTAATGAACTCCTCAGAAATGATCTCGCCTATTTATCCGTTTCCTTCTTAGCAGCAGTGGGCTTGTCTTTGGATCGTCTCCTTCTTTGTATTTTAACTTTAATTTCAACGCACACGGACAAGATCTTATGAATAATTCCTCCCCATTCATTTCTTTTTGAACATCTAAAATTCAATAATTGCTTTCCGCCATTTCCAAGTATATATGGAGGCTGTCCCCAAACCCGGGCGCACACAGGAGCTCTATGAAAGGCAGCCCTTGACACAGTCTCCAGAGACATTGCATTTAAATCCGTTTTTCTACAAGCGGGTGACATTGTCAGATTCTAGCTTTAATTAACCCGATAATAAGGCGAACAAGGCCAGCATTCAGTCGCGCTGTTGCCCTGCCTCGTTACCTTTTTTGTATAACTGGCCCTTTTGGCAGCCGTTCAGAGGCAAAGAATAGAATAACTTACACAACAATAATAAGAATATATCCTGCTCATTGAGAGTCCATTGTTGCAGCTGGACATATCGTCTTTATTGCATTTATGTATTTCTGATCTGAATCAATAAGAGCACGCAAGGCCACATAGACTAATTGATTTCCATCCAAGGAGATAGATTCCAGGACAAATAAGTGGTGGAGGAGGAACCATGACAGATGGAGGCGTTTTCCTTTGTACGTGTTACACAAAAATAGGTGTACAAAACAATGTGTTATTCTACTTTACAAGGAAAACTGGGTAACATTCCCTCTTTGAATACATATATTTATGCCTAAAATAAACATTTGGGATTTTGAAAGAAACTTCTCTTTCTGAAACAACTACCACTACATTTGCTTTCATTTAATATTTCTGTGGCTGTTTCACCTCAAGGCTTAGTCAGTTGTAACCTTTCACCTCAAGCGCATTTTGGATAATAAAACAACACTACCCCCCATTACAGATACATCTGAATTCATTCTCAAGAGTGACTGAAAGATAAAATGACCAGTAACACGCACTAAAGGCCGGAGAGTGTTTATATCTATGATGAGATCATGATTTAGGCTTATGCCCACTTCATACTTTTGCACGATGCATGCTGTTGTTTTCTGTTTTCGTTGCTTCAAAACGTGTTTATTTTGCCATTTAAGAGTATTAAATGTTGCTATAATCATTTAGGTGTGCTCTTGAGTTAGCTGCAAGTCCACCACTCACCACAGTGATGGATTGGGTGAAGAAAAACAGCAGTGGCACTGAAGGAGCAAGAGGAAGTCCTTCCAACACACACACACACACACACACACACACACACACACACACACACACACACACACACACACACACACACTCCACACTGGCTCCACACTCACTCATTCACTTACTTATACTCTAATCAAGAGTTCAAAAGTCCAAGCACACATCCCAGCTATTCACACACTTTTTTCCTTGGGCCCTTTGTACCCATCAGAGTTTCTTTTTGAGGCTAAACACACAGAAGTCAACCACTTCTACTTGCACTTTATCTTTTCCCACCCTACATAACTCTCTTTAATGCCAACTTTTTGTGTTGTTTGTCTGTTTGGCTGAGTATAAGAGGATTTTGGAGCTCCACACTCACCTGCCTCCAGATAACCAGATAACTGAAATTCATAGGCGTGCCAACTTAATAAAGGTGTTCAAATGATACACCCCCTAACCCCAAATAAGACACAGGCCTTATCAGGACGCCCATCCAACACTGATGCTTACTTTAGCAGCACAGAATCAAATTCATTTTTAATTAGGCAGGCAAATTAATAGGCAGCAGTTTAGGAGTTTAATTACTCAATTAACTTCACGCACGTTAATTTTTAACTATCTAAATTAGGTTGCACATTATTCGATTTGATGATAATTATAGAATTAAATCTAAATTAATTGTTTTGGATGATTTGGGTGAACTAGATGCAATTCCAATTAAACAGTAGAGGAAAAAGCTGGTTGCCATTTTAAGCTCGCAAATCCTTTGATTCGATTTTAAGCAAGAAACTCTGCCTCGAAATTTTCCTCTGATCCTACAAATTCTCTCTCCCTCTAATCCCACAATTAAAAGTTTCCTCCCATCTAATTATCTGTAATTGTGCCGCTGTCAAAGTAGAATGGAGAAGTGAAAGCGATTGATTCGGACTTTTAATTCAGTTCATTTCTGATAGAAGAGAAAGTAATTCCCTTCAAATTACCTCATTCAATCCTGACACCCTAATGCCCTTCAAAATCTTTTTTTACTCCCCAGCATTTATATATTAAAAATGAAGCTAGAATGACTAGTGCCTCCTAATAATAATAACCAAACTTCCATTAGAATAATAATTTCATTTCAATTAAAACTGACTTATCACCTTTGCTAAAACGTGCTTAATATGCCGAAAATTATCAATGCTTGAAGGAGCCCAAACTGGGGAGTCTAATTGTAATCAGCAAATCAGAGGTGCTTGTCGCTGCCGTGCCTTTGCAGAGAGGCAGTCTCGGAAATAGAACTAATTTACTCAACTCCCCCGGGAAATCCGCTCAACAGATTAACATTTTCAAAATATAGTAATGATATAATTTGAGAAATGGTGACGCCAATTTGTGAGGAGCCTTTGTGCAGAATAATTTGCATTTTTTTTTCCTTCGCCACCGCCTGCATTTTGCCCCCGTTAATTACAGCTCCGCAGATGAAGGGTGTGCTGTTTGACTCAGTGCTTATTATTCAACTTCAATCTAATAATTCGACTCTACAGGAATATAAAAAAGTGTAGCCCATCCACATTTTAAGCCATCCTCCATATAATCCCAAATGGTTTTGGATGGGTGAAAATATGAATAGGTGCATATAGTCTGCCTGTCACTGTGGGTGTCTGTTATTAGAGCTCATATAGTTCCTGTACATGGCTTTATATGTGTAGCTATGTGTTTATAAGAAAGACTTCTACTTGCAAATTGTGGCTTTGCTTGATTTTAAGCACCTTGGACAGCGTCAAACCCTCTCAAACTCTCTGCAACAGCATCACAGTTTGCTGGGAGAGACGCGAGATAAATAAACTTCACTGCTCTACAGGTCACCTTCTACCCACACATTATGCGGGAGGAATTAAGCTGTGATGCATCTGCGCTGAAGAATAGCAGTGCTTTCACAAGAGTCCCATCCCTAAACTTGGGAGACTAATCCATGTACAAAAACCAGGGATAAAGTTGAGACAAGGCTTGAGAAATGTAGCTCTTTATTATCATCAAATACAGACTAGTTTCTAGGCTTGTGTGGTTTACTTTGGCTGTAGCCAAATTGGCCTTGTTTCCTCACATTACAAGGATCTGGTAGAGAGAGCGGTGACTGTACTCTATAGCCC
>JAPMOB010250721.1:0-11719 GCA_029875015.1 Lepomis gibbosus | reverse complement strand
CCCCCGCCCCCCAACCAAAAAAACTCAAAAACCCCAGAGATATTTACTGTAGAACTAAGCTGCAGCACAACTACACAACACGTTCTAACACAGACAGACAGATTGAAGCTTAATCTGAACTTTTCAGATGCATTCTCAACTAAATAGTCAACAAACAAGACAATCAAGTCTTATGCTTTACCCCTGCCGTTGCTGCCTTGTGACACAAAAATGATGTGGCAACAAATTATATTTGTGTATTTTGGACATAATGTGTTGTTTCTCTGATCATGTGGTTCACAAGTTGAGTTCACTGTCACATTCTGCAGGAACACACCCGCCCTACCTCATTCTGTATTTTGCTACACAATCGTCGCTCACACCTTGCAACCACGAGTCGACTAGTATACCTAACAGACCTTTAGGTCTCCTTGACCTCACATCAGGGCCTCGTCAAGCTCTCAAATCTCCAAAGCCGTGGTTCAGTGTGGATAAAAAGTCCTGTTGTGCCCTCTAGTGGCTGTTTGCTTTTTATGTGTTGTTCTATTTAGTGTGCCACAAGCAAGAATGTTGACAGACATGCACACACAATGAACAAACGTGTGGAGGGTTTGCCACACCAGGACCAATAATACGTGGCATGGTGGACAAACTGTTGGAGAGGACAAACAACACACGTTTATGTGTTTGTACTAGGCATACAGTTTGCCAAAGTGTTCTTTAGCTGACCTCCAACTCCGACCTCCCCACAGCAATCAATCAAGTGTACTATTATTACTATATTCAGTAGGCTGTATGTTATAGTGAGAAAAAGTTTGAAAATTCAATATTGTCATACAGTTATTTAATAATAATGGTGCAGTCAGAAGAGGAACAATAAGAGTAATAATAATAATAATAATAATAATAATAATAATAAACATTTAACACTGTCCTGGGACTGGGTACGGATATCATGCAAAGTCCCAAAAACGTTTCAGGTGAAGATGACAGTTGTTTTGGAAAACAAAAGTGGATGTACTCAATACATTGGACATCATTCAACTGCACTGCTGAGAGATTCTGTAATCCTCCACTATGACTGACAATCTGAAATTGCATCCTTAACAACCAGTGAGGATGAGGTTTGAGTCTACAGCGTGGGAGAAAGCTGTCGGGATGAGTGTAGAGGGCCAGGTGTTTTCAGAGTAGTGCCATCTGGACGCAGCGTTACCAGCTTATGAGGCAGGTGTTGCAGAACAGGAGCAAAATGTATGCTGTCTGTAAACAGCCCCTGTCTGTTCCCCGATGATGCACTCTCACATTTTACTTAGCATATCAATGGAGGAATATGTGCAAGTACAGCCATTTAAATCAGTTCCTTTATTGTTCCTTCATAGAAACTTTGCTGAAAAAAGAGAGTAACGGAAACACCAAAGACGTCATGCCATCCGCCTTGAATATTCCTACAATTCATTCAATTCTATTGATACTTCTGATTCAATTATTATATACTGAAGAGCCTTAAAATGCAGTAAATATAGACTGCTCTTGTAATCTTGTAATAGTAAGCAGTGCTTCCATGCTATAATAATAATAATATAATTATAATTACAGTAAATGTAATAATTAAAGACAATTTACAGTTCATGGATTTTCACCATGCAGTGACAATATACAGCAATAACATGTGTTGTATACTGTAGTTAGTAAATCCTTTAGGGTCTCTGTTCATAGTTCCCCCTCAGCTCAGTGGCTTGTGGAAGGATCCTGCTGCCATCAACTGGTAAAACCTGCAAAGACACCACTCAGCCGGGTGGCATTAAACCAAGAAGTTCTCTGCTCTGATGAATTAACATTTAAAGCCATCCGTTTGCAAGAGATTTAGCCTGTGTGCCATCTAAAACAATGTTGGGTTCAATTTCACTCCATTACACTCACTCATCTGAGAGAGCAGCCCAAACTCAAATTGAAGAACATAACTTAAGAGCTATTCTTGGTAAATTGTCAAAAGATTGGATGATTGGACTTGAGTTTAAATAATTGATGTCAAATTGTGATTATATGGCTCTATCTCACATTTTAATAAAACTGAGTTACACACATTTTCATCAATGCTGAATATTACTTTAGGCTTTTTCCCAAAGACTCTTTTGGGGTTAAATATTTCAAAGGATAGAAAGCGCATATTTTTCTAGCTGGCATGCCAAATCTTCAATGATCAGTTTATCAGGACTGCTGTCGAGCAACTAGAGAGAACCTTATATTTCCAGGCTTACAAGACTGAATTTATTATGACTCCTATTAAGGCTAAATCAACCCTCAACTTGGCTAATCCTAAAAGACAGTAAAACAAAGATACTGGTGCACATATTTAAATACAACTTTAAGATAAGACTTTATTGATCCCCTGAGCGGAAATTCATATTTCACATCTGTGCAAGAAACAAAGAAACAGTCTGAAGAGGTAGGAAACAGAGACAGAGCTATTTAAAAGCTACAGATCAGGGGTTTTCAAAGTCGAGACTGTGTGTTTCCCCTCACTCAAAGCTTGGAAAAAGATGCCCCCTCACCACCTATGTTTACCTGGATGCCTATAGGAACATGATTATGACAATTGCCTTTAATGATAAATGACATAACTTCAGACAACACCAAAAACATAAAAAATGGTCTGCCCTAAGACATTTATTAGTTTCTGACTATAGGAAAGTTGGAAAAACAGTAAAATCCCCCAAAACTACTGTCTCTCTATCTCTTTAACCTAATCACACACATTTACAGTGTTCTACGTGATCTCTATGTGATAATGAATGTAAATAACGTCTGCTATAAACAAATTACAACAATTAGATCGTATACATGACTTGAGCATTGTGTGGGAAGTTGAGCAAATATATACAGTATGTGCAGAAGTAAAAAGTCGAGTAATGCAACTCTGCAAGCCTCACTGAGGTAGTTCATATAGTTATTATAAAAGTTGATGACTATGCAATGTACAGTACTATATGTACATACATACATACAATGTATTCACAAAGTACATATGTAGTGGAATATTGCATACACTACAAACTATAACATATGGTATAATAAATTGTAATATGTTATTTGTAATCCAGACCAAGGTGCAGCACTCTGAATGGAGAATGGAGTACTCTGGACAACAGGGAATGAAGACATTGTGTCTTCGGGAGGCTTGTTTTTTTTAAAGAAATAAATTCTAGTTCTAGTTTAATTCTGGTTAAAGGAATTTTTACATGACAATCCCACACTCCCTTATTTCCACTCCCTAGTAATACTGTAGATAGAAAATGTTAACTACTAGCTACTATTGTGTCTCCCACAATGCAACACTCACACAAAGTCCATCTAATGATAATGAGAAAAAGAATAATTGCAAGGTTCAGTGAGCAGATTTATCTCCTAAAACAAACTGTGGCTAAACCAGCAGGAGCCCACAGGTACCTGCAGTTGCCAACTGGCCCTCTATTAAGCAGCAAGCTCAGCAGTTAAACTACTGTCTTTCTGCCTGCTCAATGGGAAACTCTGCCTCTCTGGGTAAAAATGTTTTAACACACACTCATATACACACACAGTACGTCTCCCACCCCTTACATTCACCCCTCATCCCATGGGGGCACTAATTATTGACACCATGAAGGGGTCCGGGTGCTCAGTGACCCATTAATGCTTAACATAAGTCTGATCCCAGAAGTCCAGTAATACTGCTACAACACTAAGGCTTTTTGGAAAGTACAGAATAAAATTTGAATTTCATTTCATGAGATTTAGTAAATCTCAGGAATCACCTCTACCCTAGCTTGCAGATGTGTACAGAAGAGGTAAAGTACTGCTCCAGTGAAAACAGCCCAACCCTTCACAGAGCTTACACCCAGCAATCAATTTACATCTGTATAGGTTGATATGTGCAAGAGATTATATGTATTGCCACTGCATGCCAGTTCATGTGCAGAACACTGATACTGGTCTCGCTTACCAAAGGGAGATAAAATTTTTTATTTTTATACAAAATACGATTAAACATGAATGAGCCAAACCATTATTACTCCTCTTAAAACTGTAGCATTGAAGATTTGATTTTATGTAGTTGAATAGTATTATTACTTTGTCATTAAAGCCTTAAAGTGAATTAAACTCTGAATCAAAAGCAAGGTAAAAAAAAAGAAAAACAATAAAATGAACGTTAAGTTGATTCTTCACCCTGCAAAGCATCAGTTTGAAAAAAGAAATCCTAACTCAAAGATCCACTTACTACCAGTGAGCTTAACAGACCAATCTATGTCCCTGACAACTGTAGAAAATTGCAGCCGATGATGAAGACTGTGTAATATTTTTGGGGGGGCTCTGAAAAAAGCAGCCAAGTGGACGTTGATTTGACATTGTTTCGTCAAATGCATCAATCTTATATGTTGCTGTGACTGACAACAAGACAGGATCAGCGGTATTTGCAAATTAATTAAAATATAAGCATCTATCTGAAGGCAATCACAGACACAAAGGGTAAAAGGGACAGAGCCAGAAACAAATTTCACAATAAGTGGAATCATCTTTATGTAATGTAAATCTATATTTAAAATGAAAATGCTGGAGAGACGCAAAGTGTCGTTTTGCCCTACACTTAAGAGAAGCCCAGATGGGAGTTTTGGGAGATAATCCAAGGACTATCTCTGACTGAGAATACATCAATTGAAATCTCTAAGCAATTGTAATAACAGCAATAATCAGAATAATATAACATAACATACAAGGTTACAAGGTTGTTTATTTCATGTACAACGAAACAAAGGTTTGTAGTCCCTTCATGCTACATACATATACCTTAACAGATAATTAACTGTGCATTAAAATATGGAAACATTTAAAATAAATAAAATGAAACAATAGGCTATATACAGTTATTTATAGGCCTAAACATACACGTTAACACCCAGAAGAGATGAGAAAATAGCCTAAGAATAATTTTTACTAGTTTCTGGTTTCTTTATTTTGAAGGTACTCACAGGAAGTGTAAACAAAATTAGCTTTAACATTCAGTAAGCTAGCTCAGTTAGTTAACATTGCAGTGTTTTAATGAACAAACCCCAACGGAGTATTGAGGTTGTCACGTATTTACCCTTAAGGTTTGTTTTAGAAGGGAAAATGTTTTCACTCTCAGGGGATGTTTTCTTCCCAACGTAGTGTTCGGTTATGTAACCACACAACTTGGCCCCATAAATGTCTATGAAAGATAAATTAACTAACTGGCGGTTTTTGAAAAACCTAGAAGGTCCTTTAAAAACACTTACATTTTTCTGGGGGTATGGCCACGATCCTCAAACATTTTTGTAGCCATCTAGATGAATAAAGATTTTAAACCTGTTTTCAAAATTTCCACCAAAATGTTTGAACTATCAGATTCTGTGACCCAAATGGGAAGTTAAGCGTCATAGGCTTTGTTGACGATGTGAAGCATTTGCAGTTTGGTTAGGTTAGGTTTGGCTGGTGTAGCATTTTCAAATGTTACCAACCCAATGGATCACATTCTGATAGCAAAACTAGTCATTTCGCTCGGCTTGCAACGGTCAAATATATTGATTCACTGTGTTACCAGAGCTGCTAGTAAAAGATCCCTCAAAGTTCCCTCAAGGCTACCCAGCCGACCAATCACAGTGCTTACTGTCGTTAAATTTTTGAGCAGGTGCACGTCAGGCAACGGCGTAGCCTCTGGTACCTAGTGTTTGTAGGTCCCCCATAAATACAGGAATACCAGTGAGTCTATTGGTTAGCCAAAGCTATGTTGCCATGTGACCAAAATCACATAACTTCTCTTTGGCCTATTGTGCTTGTTTGTCCCTCAAAAATAGTATAACTTTGTATGTTTAAACGATATATTTTATATAAGTATCCCACTTTAGGAAATGTGGTTACGAAATGGGACAGTATGATTTACCTAATGTGGGACACTACAGTGTAGAGGGGCATGGTTTGTGGGACAAAAATGTTATTTACAGGGTTTTGGTGGTCTTAAGCACTATCAAATTGCTGTACTACATGTTTAAGGCCATTAGAAATTGTTATTTTTGGGGGGATGGTGGTTTTGAAGGATTTTTGTGGTTGTGTGTGTGTGTGTGTGTGTGTGAAGGTAGTAGATGTCTTAAAATTAAAAAAAAAATGCTCTTAATTTAAACCAATAAAGCCAATCCACTTATTATGCATCAAATAATTAATTAATTTAAATGTATTTCAAATCACAATGGCAAAGCAGAGAAAGACACAGAATGATTTTCAGACACAGAGCGATGGGCAGAGTCAGGGAAATTATCAGAGAAAACTAAGGCAGGATAAAATGCATTGTTTGTGTTTGTTGTGAAATAAAATAAACTAGAGTCAGGAATTCTGATGGTGCATTTAACTCTTTTCTATCTGCATAACATAACACAGGCCTGTTATAACAGTTGCTTAAAGTCTTTGTTATAATTGCATCAAAACTATCATATTTTATGATATATACATATTATTTGTTGATGTTCAGTGATCAATGTTTCATTCATCCATAGCCAAGAGAATTACTACCTTAAGTTTTCTTTAATATTCTACATGAATTAAGGTTATTTTTACAATATACTTTCAGTGTCCCACATTAGGGACACACCTGTCCCACATTAGGAAGTCACCGATTGTCTCAAAGAATTTGCACTAAGGGCACCAATATGTCTGTCGTTTCCTTTAGAAATGTGTTATTTGTATTTTCTCTTTTGATTTGATTAGGAAACATTCTGAGGTTTTTAAAATTGTATTGAGTGTTGATTTAATACATTGGCTTCACATCGCAATATGCCACAGAAGTCTGAAAAACAAAAAATGTCCCACATTAGGGCAATTCACCCTACAAAAAGTACTTGTTTGGGTTTAGGCACCAAAAGTAGGTTACTTGGTTAGGTTTAGGTACTAAAAGCAGGTTGAGTTTAGGTACTAAAAGTACTTGGTTAGGTTTAGGTACTGAAAGTACTTGGTTGGATTTAGGCACCAAAGTAGACTTGGTTATGGTTAGGAAAACATTATGGTTTGGGTTTAGAATCTGATAGGTCACAGATTTTGGTGTTACATATTACACTTAGTAGAACTACTCCTTTAGATTCAGCAAAAATACGTTGCGATATAACTGCATTGTGCGCACCAAAGTGTCTGAAAGGGAACTTATCAGTTATTTGGCAGAACAGATGTAATAGGCTACCTGCTGATATTTGCATCCGCCTCTTTATATGTTACCTTCCTCGAGGTGCATGCAAGAGGCTTAACTGGTCTGCACATTAAAACAATATCATTATTATACCAACATTGTTGCTCAATATTCACAATAATTACTTTAGAAAATTAGCTGTACAAATTACTGAAATTAATAAATTTACACCAATATAACACTGATTATAACCACAAATTTAATGGAGAGTATCAGTTCCTCTGTCTGATCACAGGAGGGTAAGGGGGGGAAAAAGTTTTCAAAATAAAACACTGAAGGCGACAGCAGTGTTTCTAACTTCCTGCACAGATATGCGGCGATGAAACATTCACAGAGGTAGCATTTATTGCGAGGCCGTTTACTGGAATACATTACATGGAACAAATGTGCATTGTTTGACAACAATGTTCATATAAAGTAATAATAACAAAACTAATGTGACTGAATGCTGTTGATTTGACTAAGTTCCTCACTTTGACCACGAGAGGGTAGCAAACACTATTCTAAAAAGACATGTTGCCTGTAAATCCCTAACTAGTCCATTAGCTATTGTACCTACTTTTAGTTAGTAGTTACTAATTGTTAATTTTTACCATTGAAATCTATATGACTCTGCAGTTAGGAATCATCTATTCATTAATTAGTAATAACTATTCCCATTTTAATAGTATCTATTATTTAGAAACCAGTAGGCCTACCAATTCACTAGTAACTAGTAATTATTCCAAAAGATACTTACATTTTGATTCTTACTTGTACATTTTTGGGGGTTAGCCTACTAGTCATTCATTAATAACTAGTAAAATGGCTTGTTGGCAGTAACATTTTAATTTTCCCTAGTAAGAATGAAATAGTCAGTAGCTAAATAACAGTGAGTAGTAAAATGGAAATTGTTACTAATTATTACTAATCAATTATTTAGTCTACTTCTTAGTAATTAAAAGGTGATATCTGAACTGCAGAGCCCCATAGCGTTCAATGCCAAAAATGTGTAATTGATCACTGGTGGTAACTAAAAAATAAGTAGGCCTACAAGGATCTCATCAGTCGTTACTTTTAAAACCAATAGTGACTAATAAATAACTAGTAGTACCCTTTAAAAATCGACTGAAACGTTTTTAGGAATGACTGTAAAAACGTCTTGCTTTGCTTCACTGTGTCCCGTCTGTTATTTTACCTTTATTTGTTCAGCTTTGTTGTCCTTGTTCTTAACTTTTATGTCTATGAAAGATATGTGTACACCGAGAGCAATGAATTATCCGGAGTCAGATTCCTTGTATGTGTACACATACTGCCAGGTGGGTCTGGATCTTTCCAGACTTTGCTTGTCTTTTCCATGGTCATTTCCGCCGTTTATAAAACTACATCTGTCGTCACGTGTGTTTTACTGACGTCAGATGACGTTGCTGAGCGTGCGTGACACATCAAAACTTAATGAAAACAGACAGTTCAGCGGCAGAGAGACCGCGGCGGTGCTCAGGGATCTGTTGTTACTGTCAAATAGGCACAATAATATCAAAAGTAACCAGGCTAATTTTAGACAACGTTGTTACCCTCTGCTATAACACGACAGACGGACAAGAAAACAAGATTTGGTGAGTACAAATCAAAGAACTAGCTAACCCTAGCTTAGTACGTTAAGCTAATATTTATACTAGTTTGATTAACGTTAACGTTGGGCAGCGAAACCAACTGCAACGTCATCTTAACCGTGTTTATTGATGTGGTTTAGTGCAGAGACAGAACGTGGACCCACTTGAATAATGCTTTTTATACAAGGTAGCTATAACTTGAGGTTGGCTTATTGCTTAGAAACACACAAGCTAACGTCAGCTGTTAGCACTTGTGTGGCTAAGTCTTGCTCATCACACTTTGTGAAACATGTTATTATCCTGATTTGGTCACAGTAACGTTACCGAAATGCCTGTTCGTTGTAAAATTGTAACTTATATCTGCTATACGATCGTAACAACGTGAGGTGTAAGTAAGTTACGTAACCAACTAATCTTGTAAAATAGCCTGGCCTAGCTAACGTTAGCTAGTAGGTTAGCAGTCTCCTTGGAAGGTCTTTTAACATGTCGTTTACCATTGTTTTCTGGACCGAGATAACTTCTGAAAGCTAACGTTAGCCAGCAGCGGTTCGGAGTTGACGTAATATTGTATACTTAACGTTAGTCATGAGCTTACAATTCTTAAAACTCACGATGACTTGACTACTAATGCCACAGGAAACGCTAGCTAGCATGCACTGGGTCCACCCATTTCAGTGTTCACAAAGTCTGTACTTCATAAGTGACTGTGTGGTTTATAATACTTAATATATTATTTTATTCTTCCTTCAGGTTGTTTAGATTTCACCATTTTCGGTTGTAGAGGTATTCCTGCGATGGAGTTTCCAGATTTGGGAGAGCACTGCTCTGAGAAGACCTGCAAACGTTTAGGTGAGTACTGTTTGGGAAAGAGAAATCATGGCCCCTGCGTGTTTATCCTGCCCCGCCTGATGTAAACCTGGAATTTAAAACCATATGTGATTTTTGCAGATTTTCTTCCTATGAAATGTGATGCCTGTGAAGAGATTTTCTGCAAGGACCACATTACCTATGCAAATCACAAATGCACCTCATCCTACAAAAAGGTAAATGATCAATTTTTTCAGTACAACTTTCGGGTTGGCATGTTTAAAAGCAACTTGCATGTTCAGTTCAGTTGTTTGCCTTTTTTTATCTAAGAATGTGCACATATGTCAAAATAAATGAACAATTTTATTAACCTGTGTTTTTAGGATTACAGTTTAATTGCTGTGCACTTGAGGAAAATAATAGCGTCCACTAAAATAAATCCCATTGCAAATTTTGATTATCTTTATTACCCATTGGACTGCACATATTCCCTAGTTTGTGTTATTTTGTGTCAAGATGCTGTTTCAACAATAAATTAATGGTTCATCGAAGGACCATGATGCTCTCAGTATCTCATTTTTGTTTTTTTTAATATACTGTTATGGTCAGAGTTGACAAGAGTGAAAATGGTAATGCAAACTATTATAATAATATATAGTTATTATATAAAACTTGAATATTTGTAATGCTATGTTTTAATATCTTTGATTTTGTTTTTCCCTGTAGGATGTTCAGGTCCCAGTGTGTCCTTTGTGCAACATCCCTATTCCCATCAAGAGAGGAGAGATGCCTGACATTAAAGTCGGGGAACACATTGATCGGGATTGCAAATCGGACCCTGCACAGAGAAAGAGAAAGGTTAATATAAAACCAAACAGAGGTGTTTCACCTTGTGATCAGTTGGAATCTTAACAACAGTAACAGACAATTTTTCCTTTCAGATTTTCACAAATAAATGTTCAAGAGGAGGCTGTAAGCAGAAGGAAATGATACGAGTGACCTGTGACCAGTGTCATTTAAATTACTGTCTTAAACACCGGCACCCACTAGACCATGATTGTAAGACTGATGGGAAACCTCTGTCCAAATCAGGGTGGGTACATTCACACTGCACCTTCAGATACTGTTGTTTTATCTGGGAAATATCAGAGCAAGAATGATTTTATGTTTTGTTTTAGACATGCTGCTTCAATGAGGGCCCAAGGTGCTTCCTCCACTGCCTCTGGTTCTAGTTCATCTGCTTCAGGACGCTCTAGACCTGTTTCTAATGGTGTGAGTGCAAACAACAGAGGCCACAACAGTGGGTGAGCACAGCTATTTATTTATTTATATATTTTTTAAAATAGACACCTAAAATACTAATTCACTCCTTTGTTGTCCTGTTTGTTTTTTCTAGCTCTACTCAGCGGATCCCTACTTCCATTTCAGCACAGAATGTTATTCCAGCATCAGCATCATTTCAGGCCGGCATGGTATGTACATTATTTATATGACATTACCTGATTAAAAAATTCCCCATTGCATGGAAAATGTTAACACGAGTGTGCTGCTCATGCTGTCTTTGCAGACGGAGGAGCAGGCTTTACAAAGGGCTCTGGAGATGTCTTTGGCTGATTCGAGGCCGACTGTTCAGCCAGCCCTTAGGTGAGGAAACATTATCAAAAGCCGTAATCCCAGAAATATCCTGTTATCAGCTCAACATCACTGTAACCAGAAGCAACGAGCCATTAAATTCACATATCTAAGTAGGTTGTTTTTTCTTGGAAATGCAACAGAAATATATGTCAGAGTGCTCAGACTCAGTTTTACGCAGGGGTTTGTGAACAAGTTCGACCAATCGACAACGACAACCTTAACAGTTTAGCTGTTCCGGGGCGCTTTAAATGGTAAATCTGAAGTTGTGAGAAGTCGATTTATCACCATTGCTGTTTATGTAAACACACACATCCTCATCGTCAAGTTAAATGTACTTTATGAATAACAATAACAGTTAGGTAGCACTATCAATAAATCCAGGTTTAACTTAGTTTTCGTGTGTGAGACCAGTGTTGTTTTTGGCAGCCCTTTTAGTTTTAGTTTTAGTCTTAGTCTTTTGGACGAAAATGCATTTAAGTTTTAG
>JAPMOB010250720.1:0-16542 GCA_029875015.1 Lepomis gibbosus | reverse complement strand
GTCCTTGAAATTTGCTTAATGTGAGAGTTAAATGACATGTCCTGATCAAAGATAACTCCAAGATTTCTCACAGTGGTGCTTGAGGCCAGGGCAATGCCATCAAGGGAAACTATATCTTTAGATAATGCATCACGGAGGTGCTTAGGCCCTAAAACAGTAACTTCAGTTTTATCTGAGTTTAACATTAGAAAAGTATAGGTCATCCAGGTTTTAACATCCTGAAGACACATTTGGAGCTTAGCTAAGTGATGAGTTTCATCTGGCTTGATCGATAGATATAACTGAGTATCATCTGCATAACAATGAAAGTTTATGGAGTGTTTCCTGATAATATTGCCTATAGGAAGCATATGTAAAGTGAAGAGGATTGGTCTGAGCACAGATCCTTGTGGAACTCCATGACTAACTTAGGCATGCACTAAACATTTGACTATAGTGTTTCAAAAAAAATTTCTATGGAAGAATAAAATTTGCGTCATTGGAACCAGTAGTTTTATGTTGTTGCTTTTCAGGCCCCTGGAAAGTCTTGTAACTGATGGCTTTCATTGTTTTCTTCTTTTAGGTCTGAATTCTGGTTCTGCTCAGGCTGTCCCTGAGCTCGGCCAACTAATCCTGTCAGAACCAGATTGGACAGGTGCCATAGAGCAAACCCTGTCACACGATGTTACTTCCAGTCAGAGGGCTGATTGGGTTACCAAGATTGAAGACAAACCCCATAATCCTGCAACTCCCCAAAACTCACTAGACTCCCAGAACATCTTCATCCAGCCAGAGTCAGATCAGAACAGAGAACTGAGCTTTGAGTTTAGCTATGAACCAACCAGTCAGTCTTCCTTTGACCCATACGGGTTTAAACTTAGTCCAGAACATTCTAGTCACACCCTCTTAGACCCTGATGAGGCAGAACTGAGTCCAGAACCCACTGAAAATGATCTGAGCTTCGACTCTGTTCCCCCTTCTTCTCAACCAGACCAACTGAAATTTGATCCATATGGGTTTGACATCACATCCTCCCAGATGGTACAGGACTCTGACCCTTATGGCTTTAATCTCAGTCCTGAGGAAGAGAACCAGGAGATACTGGACATCTGTGGCCATCATAACCAGGAGGCAATGGACCTTTGCACCTGTGACAACAGTGAGCAAGTAGAACACTCTAAATGTATAAATCAGGAAGTACTGGACCCTCATAACCATGACAACCAAGAAGTGCTTGAACATTGTAGCCACAATGACCAGAAACTGCTATATTTGTTCAACAATGGAAACCAAGAAGTGCTGGAACCTTCTAGCCTTGACAACAGTCAGATAGTTAGCAATGAAAACCAGGAATGTCTGGATTTCTGTAGTGATGATAACCAGGAGGTGGTCGAACCCTATCACAATATCACCATTGAGGAACTACTTGAACCTTGTAACTATGGTAACCAAGAAGTGCTGGAACCTTGTAGCCATGGCAATCGGGAAGTGCTGGATTTCTCCTGTCCTGAAAATCAAGAAGTACTGGATTTAGATAGCCATGTCAACAAAGAACTACTAGATTTTGGTAGCAAAGAAAATCAGGAAGTGCCAGTCTCAGGTAGCCACAGCAACCAGGAACTCCTGGATCTCACTAGCAATGAAAATCAGGAATTGCTAGACATAGGTAGCCATGACAACCAGGAGGTGCTGGATTTGGTTAGTAAGGAAGTTTTCCCCGAATCTAACAATAACCAATGTATTGTGGAACCAGAGCTCAATGTCAGTCTCACTAATAACAGCTCAGACAGTGATGTGGCATCAGAAGACCTGCTGGGACTTGAACTCAGTAACACCAGTATCTGCACTCCCAACAAAACTAACAGCAATACTGCTGACACCCTCAGCTTTGCCGTCAGCAACATGTCTAACCAGGACCTCGGTACATCCAATTCTCCCAACAGTCACAGCTTATTAGAAGGGGATCTGGGTTCAGTGTTTGGGGCCGGAGGATACATCAGCTGTCCTGATGTAGCTGACGACCTAGAGCCTCTGGATAGAAGGCAGGCAAACCCAGTAGCAGAGCCAGTACGACCAGTCAGACCAGTTAGGCCTCCTCGGCCCTCACTCAGGGTAAGTTGGAAACCACACACATGCAACTCATATATAATAAGTTGGTCCAGTCTGTTTTTGTGTCCAAGACCCCAACCCTGACCGAGTTAGTCCCATATTCAAATCACATTCATTCCAGTTGGGTTGTAGGGTCCCATTGTATTTGGTTCTGTTCAAGTCAACCATATTTTGGATGCTTTAGTCTATTCATTTAGTCTATTTATTTGTTTTTTCATTTATTTTTGCATGTTGGGTTTGGGTAGGTTCTCTGTTAATTTGGATAAATTTAAAACACTTAGTACAGTTGGACTATAGTTTATTAATTTATCATGCTGAATTCATTTTCTTTGTATGTAACTGTTCAAATGACAAATAACACTGGTCAGCATGATTTCATTGTTTTATAGAGTTTGGTTCCTCTTGGTCACTTTTTTAACCGTGATCTTTAATTTTACAGCCCCACATACGTTACAAAACCTTTTATGATCACATTAATTATTACAGAGACCCCGTAAAGACTCCAAGCATCTAGTATTTTGTCCATTACATAGACTGTCACCAGAGAGCATACATATCAGGTGTAAAATATCCTGCTCAGTATATATACATCTCACAATTCCTTACACAAATTAAATGATCTTTTTAAAAAAGCTTACATATGTCATGTGTGCCAATGTATAGAACTTTTAAAACTTAAAGCAAATAAATATATAGCATCAGCCTCAAACATCCACTATCCATCAAGCTATAGAACCCAGGTATTTTTTTAGCCATAGTAGCGGCATTGCTCGAGGGATGGCAGTGTCGGTCAGTCAGTTCATTAAATTGGCCCAGACTAAAATATTTCTCTTTAGTGGTTTTGCCTACAAAATGAAGCTTGTTTACTGTCATCCTTTATTTGGAGTTAAACTGAGAGCTTTTACTTTGAAAATGCTGAATGACATTAAAAGTGCCTGTGGCCTGCTTGACACACCTCTGAAAGAGCCATCAGAAAATGTGATTCCTCTAAAATGTAATCTGCCTGGAGATACTGGGAAAATGAAAAGGCGTCTGTAGGGTGATGGATGCATGCAGCACATGCTCTAGGTGAGAGTTCTGCACTTTTCCGACTGCGCTAACCAACCACCATGACAATGGCTTTAAATACATATTATGTCTTATATTCTCACCTACCATCTAATGGTTGAAAAAATTGTTCAGATGCAAAACTTATTTGCAGACCCCTGCTGTATATTATTATTATTACTACTACTTCTTCAAACGTACATATTCAACGTAGTAATAAGTTTCTACGCTGCCTGAATTCTACCAGAAGTAGAACAAGAAGAATGTAGTGACATCTCTGTATTGCTGTTTGGCCATTTTGGGCTACTGTAGAAATCCAGAAGTCCATGGAAAGGGGGACCCAGATATACCTTTCAGAAATGCACAACATAAACATCCCTAACATTTGTCATGTGTAGTTATAGAGACATCACCAATGTAACATGACATAATGTAGTTCAAAAAGAAACTTTTTTTATTCTTATGAATAGTACTTCAAACAAAAGTATGTCTGATTATGTGAGCCGATGTGCCCTCTGGTGGACGAAGTGTCCAACAACAACACTCATAACACAATTGAAGGTTTTCTTTCTCTTTGTTTCTTTTTTAATTGTCATTTATCAGCTGTTATTTTACAGATACCGATTTATATGCAATTAGCTCATTAAACTGGCACACCCATTTATCGGCTCAGACATTGGCAAGCTGGCTTTCTACAGTCTCTGCAGGAAGTGAAGGTGCTGCTGTGCCTTCTTAGCTGTGGAAGTGCTTGTAAAGGGACCTGGGCAGCTGTGGCTCAGGAGGTAGAGCGGGTTGCCTGTTAATCGGAAGGTCTGCAGTTCAACCCAGGCATTTCGAAGTGTCCTTGGGCAACATACTTAACCCACCAGGTTCCACCAGTGTATAAATGTGTAGGAATGTTAGTTTCTGTTGGAGCACTTAGGCTCAGTGTATGAATATGTGCGTGAATGGCGATGTAGTGTAAAAGCGTTCAAAAACACCTAGCAAGAAAAAAACAGAGGTTACAGACCAACTGAGGTCATCTGCAATTTGCATACCAAGGAACTTTGTGTTCTTGACCGTTTCCACTACTGAGCAGTGAGGAGTGGTGGGCCGGCTGCCTCCTGAAGTCCATGACCGTCATTCTGATTTTCTTGACCTTGAGAGACAGGTTGTTGCCTTCACATCTCACCAGTTGCTCCCCCTCTTCTTCGTATGCCACATATTCATTGTTGCTGATGTGGTTGGATTTTGTTCTGGCACAGCCGTCATAGGTCACGAGCAGTGTGAACAGCAGGGAGCTGAATACGCAGAGTGTGCTGAGTTTGATGGTGCTGGATGTTCTGCTGCCAATGCGGAATGCCTGTGGTGTCTCTCTCAGAAAATCCAGTTGCATTGAGAGGTGATGATGCCCAGTAGGGAAAGTTGCCCTGCCATCTTCTGGGGGATAATGGGGTTGAACACTGAGCTGAAGTTGATGAACAGCATTCTAACATAGGTATACTTTTTTCCAGGTGGGTCAGGGTGGAGTGCAGGGTGTAGGTGATGGCATCGTCTGTGGGTCAGTATGCATATTGAAATGGGTGCAGTGAGGTGGCGAGAGCAGTTTTGCTGTGCCCCATGACCAGTCACTTGAAGCACTTCATGATGGAAGTGAGCGCGAAAGGGAGATAGTCATTAGGGCACTCTGTTGTTGTCTTTGTCTGCAAAGGGATGAAAGTGGTCCGTTTGAAGGAACAAAGTTAAAAATGTCTGTGAGGATATTGGCCAGCTGGTTGGCACGGTCCCTGAGCATGCGGCCAGGAATGTTGTCTGGGCCTGTTACCGGGCTGCAGCGAGGTGAAGTCACTCATGTCCTGGATGTCCTGACACATACACCTAGTGTTCGGGTATTGCAGATGTGATTTTGGATCGTCCTTGCATACTCCCACTTTGCTTTTCCTGAGTACGAGCCCCCCCCCCCACAGCACTTAAGGCAAACAAATAGAAAAACTGTGCTGCTATGTTTTGGTATCATTTATGGGCACTGCTTCTGTCCTTGCTCTCTCTGTGGGTATGTCTGTGAGGGCGGGGCTCTGTGGCTCCTCCAGCCCCATTGTACCACAATGGTGAATTTAGCGTTTTATTATTTTGGAGGATGTCAGATTGTTCCAGATTGGATAAAGTCTGCATGGGATAGGCGAATACCTAGATATACTCACAGCCAGGGAAGTGCTTATGTTAATGCTTTTAAAGCAGGTATGATGTTTGAGACTGGAGCTGATAAATGGCATATCGGAAATTTTAATTTCCTGACAGAATGTTTTTTTTTGTCCATCCATGAGTGGTCCAGTGAGCTCTGACTGACCTATTGTAGTCTGTTGGACAGGAAATAATTTGGTAGTTTTAAACCACCTCTATCTTTTGCTTTTGAGTTTTTAAACTGATTTGTGGGGGGTTCTTTTTCCATAATAATTTAGAGATGTTTGAGTCCAGTTACTTAAACCAGACAGCAGAGGGTTTGGTGGGTATCACTGAAAACAGGTAATTGATTTTGGCCAGGACCATCATTTTTTTTGGTGGCGACTCTTCCCATGATAGATATGGGCAAAGTTGTGCATCACACAAGGTCATCCTTTATTGATTTAAGTAGAGGGGTGTGATTTAGCCATGTCAGTTCTGACAGCCTGGAGGAAATATGTACACCCATATATTTAATAAAGCAATGATCTGTTCTTCATCTAACAAGGCTAAATTGTTCAGAATAGCATCAGTGTTAGCGCTAAAATCGCTCTTTTATTGTTTAAGTGTGTATGTTAGTTTCCAAATATGGTGAATGCCTGCCATACTGAGCCTGTCAACTGCTGGACTACATACCAGTTTGAAGTCCCCTCCTATTATAAGAGCTGTGTCAGAGTGAGCAGAGAGTGAGTTGAAGAAAGCATGAAAAAAGGAGGGGTCATCCCCAATCAGGCCATAGATATTAGGAATGCATAAATCAGTATTTTAAATAGAAATGTTAACAATAATAAATCGACCCTCTGGATCTATAGTAGTAGTGTTATGATGGAAGTGCATTTTCCTCTTTATCATAATGGTGACATCTCTTTGGTGTTGTAGCAGGCTGAGTACGAGTGAGGAAACTGTGGTGAGCTGAGTTGATCTGCTGTCTTGGATAAATGAGTGTCCTGTAGTTAGACAATGTCTGTTTGTAGATTATTTAGGTGGTTAAAATATTTTAATCGCTTTTCCTTCAAACCAATCATACATAAATTCCAAAGAGGTGAGCTTAAGGTGTGTGTGTGTGTGTGTATGCTAGCAGTGTGCCTGACTGCTTGTGAATTACACAGTATAACAGTAGCACAGCTAGTCAACATATAAAAAAGAGAAACATTAACAGAAAAAAGTAATAGTGAAACCAAAACAGATGAAAACAATTGAGCTGATAAAACAGAGACCCATTTGTGCTGATATTTTATATGGCAACAGCAACAGTGACTTTTTTATGACAAATGTCTTGGCATGAACTAGAACTAGTCATTTGTAATCGCTGTGAGTCACACTTCCCATCATGCTGTCGGTTGTCTTTCATGTGCATTTTAGGCCAAGGAGAAGGCTCAGTCCCAGACTCAGGACATCGACCTGAAGTGATCTCTCACCAACCAACACTCAAGTGGGGGTTACACTGTCAGCAGGGTTCTCATAACAACAATGGCAACACAAGAGATGAAGAGGATGCGGAATGGACAGGTGAATGAAGACCAAGGGGGTTGGACTGAAGGAGTGATGACAAAAAAGATAGGAGGGAGAAATCATTCTGCTGTTTATGGAAATAATTCTAGTTTCAAATGTTTTTAAGTTCGCAGGTAAAGGAAAAAATTATGTCAGAATAGAAAGATGAGAAGTAGGCAAGATGTAAAAAAAAAAATACCATGGCTAGCTGACATCACAAGAGACTGATTAGCTTTAAAGATGGGGTAAGCGATTCTGGAGAAATCCAACAGCAGGACAAATACCATGATACAGAGTAAACAATGACACAGCAAGTAAGGTAACCAAGATCAAGTTGTAGGTTAGCAAACTTTTGCTACACTTGCTGCTGCAAAGCTAACATGAGCTAACATGCAGAGAGGACGAGACGGCCCCAGAGCAGCACAGCAACTCTGCTGCTACAGCTAACATCAGAACAGCAGGTCTTGGTGAACTAGAAAGTAAACTTAATGTCTGTGGGCATTTAACATTCCATCATGGCTGGAACAACGGAACATCGTTGTGTCTTTGTTTGCTTCCCATTTACAGAACCAGGGCTGACTACAAACACTGCACACAGAATGGACAGCTAGTGGACCGTGATGACATATTGACTGAATTTGACAAAAAAGACGTGGATTAGATTAGAATCGTTTACCCCACCTTTAAGGAAACCTGATTGGCTAATGGCTTCAGTCTATTTCGAGCAATTTATAAAAGTTGGAAACAACTATATTAAAATATCAACAATCTTTAAGGGTGGTCTTATGTAAAGAAATTGATTCCCTAGTGCTTGCCAGGTGATGCTTGTCAATCAACCATGAGGTTGATATTATCTGTTAGTTATTCACAATATTAGCTACCAACACACTCCTGTGTCCTCTCAGTTAAGCTTTCCATTCTTTTTGACAAGTTTTGACAGGGCTAATTGGCCCACATTTACGCCTAAAGTCCACTGAATCCGCCTACGGCACGTTACGGCTGTGCCGCGCTTGCCAGAGTTATTTGCGGCCATTATAGTCAATGCTTGTAAGTCCACCAGACGCAGCAGCAGCTTGTCCTAAAAGCGGCTCTCCGCTCTGCTCCGCAGAGATGGGTAGCAGGTCTATTTTTGACTGATGCCGTCTCAAGCAGCACAGAGCAGATTGAACCAGGCAGGAAGTCAGACACAGAACAGACACAGAAAACAACAATAAACACGGTAAAACGTACACAAAAAGAAATCATTTAACTACGTAGCCCAGTTAATCATAGTTGAAACACAAAACACAAACAGTGGTTACCAAATCAACAAAAATGAAATGTGTCAGCGAAATCAGGCAGGCAGACGCGGTCATGAGCCATGGAGAAGGTAGTAGAAGCACAATAATGACATATTAATAACAAGTCAATAACACTCCGCTGCTGAAACGCTTCTGACACGCTTCCAGTGGACTATTGCCATGGATGTATCAAAACCGTGACGCAGCTGTAACGAGCCGTAGCAGAGTCAGTGGATTTAAGGAGTCAAAATAATCTTCCTATTTCAGATTTGAGCTTAGTGTTTAGCATGTGTAAGTGGACTGTCACATAGATAACATGTATAAAAATGATATACTCTGCTATTGTGGTTTTCAGATTGCCTAGTCAGTTAGTAGTTTTAGGTCTAAATTCAATGAGAGCTGTAGAGAGGGTTTGGTTGGGTTGTACAGTGAGTGCACTGTAGCCAATAAAGCAAATAACGTTAACTAAATAATAATAACATCCTGCTGCCAATAAAGCAAATTTGAAATGAACTGAGTGCACATAGATACCATGACCATGGTTACTTACCCACTGTTTTCAGTCATCAGTTTCTATAATGTGCTGCTTAAAGAATGCTTTAACAACAGACTGAAAGACAGTGTTCACTGCGATCTCTGGCTTAGTTTCAAGCCTGGCTCCCCTGATGGGTGTGGTCAGAGGTTTGCTTTGTTGAAACTGTAACTACACCCAACAGTGATGTCACAGCATCCTGGAGTACATCTGCATCTCACTGCCACAAAGTGAGACGGTTAAACCATTAGAGGTCAGCAATTTTCAGGGGAGCGGTTAACAAATAAAACATCAGTTGGACATCAAAGCTGAAAACTGTTAAATCGCCTTTATACTGCATTTCTCTACACCAGTGTCCCAGTTCTACACCATATGCTAATATTAAATAAAAACTATGCATTAATGTTGACTGTGCAAATTTTGATAATTAGTATACAAGACATTGATTTTCTTAATTGTTTGATACTAACATAAGGATAAGTGTGAAACTGCAACTTTGAAAGACTACTGCCAATTTCAAATAAGAAAACAAAACATTGTGTTTCCACTGATTTTTTTGTTTTGTTTTAGTTTTTAGTTTTCTGAGCCGCAGCTAGACTTTTTCCTTCACTAATTTACAAAAAAGCTGCTTGTGGAGCCAGTGATGTGTAGACTTTAAACTGAACATTGGTTCTCCAACATGCTGCAGTTTTACAGAACAGGCTGCACCCCACATCTTTACTACACATTTTTATCTTTGTTTTGCTACTAAAGCTAGCAACCAAACATAGGACAGTTTTCCTTGAAACTTCAAAATAAAAGCATCTCTGTCAAAATAATAGTATTACATTTTCTGATCTACAGTTTAAACTGAAGATGAACTGTTCATTTATTTAAATCAAACCAATAAATTAAATCAATGTGTTGTCCACATTAGCAAGAGTGTGGACAACACAACACTCATAACATTAAAAACCAATTTGAAAGAAATTGAAAATAAGTGGGCGGCGTGGTGGTGCAGTGGTTAGCACTGTCGCCTCACAGCAAGAAGGTCTTGGGTTCAAACCCCGGTTACCCTGGCCTTTCTGTGTGGAGTTTGCATGTTCTCCCCGTGTCTGCGTGGGTTCTCTCCGGGCTCTCCGGCTTCCTCCCACCATCCAAAGACATGCAGGCTAGGTTAATTGGTGTCTCTAAAATTGTCCTTAGGTGTGAGTCTGAGTGGTTGTCTGTCTATGTGTGGCCCTGCAATGGACTGGCTACCTGTCACCCAATGTCAGCTGCGATAGGCTCCAGCCCCCCCGCGACCCTGTACGCAGGATAAGCGGTTGACGAAGGATGGATGAAAATAAGTGGTAAGGGGAGATAATATTTCATCTTGATTAAATTATTATCCATATATTGCTATCTGCATATATGGTAGATGATGAATATTAAAAATTAAAACACAGAAATGCCATAGATATGGATTAGAGAGTAACAATAAAAATTGGTCTATATATCACTTTTTAAACACAAGTTTACACAAATCTAGTAGGGATGGGGATTGAGACCCAGTTCCAAAGTTTCTCAAAACCCGAAAATCAATAAGGTTCGAGCTTATCAATACTGCTATCGAGACTTGCACGAACTATAATCTAATGTTATGTCTCGAGCATCAAATCTGATTTAATTTGAAACGGAATGGATGAGAAAATCATCAGGCTCCAGTCTCTGCCTGCTCTCTGTCGGCTCCCAGACACACACACACACAGCGGCAACAGAGCATGAGGCCAGGCGGTGGAATACGGTGAGGGTTAAGTTAGCTCCAAACTACTGTAACGTTAGTTGACGACAGCTACGCTTGTTACTGTAAGTACGTGCAATAAAACCTTTGCAATCAAAAAGACAATACTTTAGCAAAACACCTGTCTGTAAGGTAACGTTAAACATGTAGAAATGGTTAATTTAATCATCTCTGTCCTCACTATCTCATCCTGTATGTTTTATACAAGCACAGCTAACGCTAGCTTGGCATTAGTCAAATGTTAAAAACAAGACTGGTCTGCAGCACAGACTGGTCTGTAGTCTTTAAAACTCAGCTGCTGGCTGAGACAAACCAGCCGCTACTCCTTCTACCTGCTAACGTGACCTGCAGCCAGCAAAGAGGAGGAGGACGAGGGACTGATACAGACTGATCTTATTCTTTCTAAACGTCACTCACTACTTGTGATGTCAGATAAAGTTATTGAGTTACTCTTAACAAATAACCATCAGTAAACAAAGTATTGATGGTGGTTTCGATAAAGAATTGGATTATTAAGCAGTCTCAATAAGGGTATCAATATCAATAAAAATTAACGATCCCCATCCCTAATATTATATACTAATTGTCATAGTTTACTGTTTTTGCAGTTGGATCTCGGTAAATCAATTTATCTCAGTATTTACTAACAGGGAAGTGTGAACACATACTGTTAACCCGCTTAGTTAGTTAGTAAGATGGATGGGATTGGGACACAGAATCAGTAACCAGGTGAGAGCTGGCATAAGTACTTGATTGCTTGAACAGCGCCGTTTGGCCAGTGGGAGGTCTGTTCACCCTCATCAAACCAAAGACATCAGAGGGGGAGTGAGAGCAGATAGAAATGGGCTTTATGATTAATATAGTCCTGCTGCTGATCTGCCACCATGGCATCAGTTTTGACGTACGCCTCTGGGTTGGTTGGGTGGGGGTAGTAGTTGGTCAGATAAAACTGCATGAAGTAAAACATCATCCTTCTTTAGTTAAACCTCCCATAACTCTGTTTTTCTGGCCACTTGGGGCAGCAGAAAGAAGCTGTCAACACCCCACTGACATGTGATCACCTTTGATGGTATGGTGAACTACCATGGTAGCAAATAATTGTTTTTGTTTGTAGCAGTTTACTTACACATGAAGCAGTTACAGAGCAACACTATCATCCTGCAGGAGTTGTGTCCTCCTGGTAATTGTGAGTCTCTCTATTAGCTTTAGTTTTGGGCTCCTGAAAAAAAATCTGTCTCTTTAGCTGCTGAACATTCAGCAGCTCATCTAGCTGTGTCTGTCTGCTGTTTTCTGCTGAGCAGGTGGTGTACAGTGGCTTTTAGTGTTTTTTTCTAAAAACAGCTGTTTATTGTGGCTGAACAGTCAATCTGCAGCCGGACAGATAAACAACAACCTAAAAGTCACTAGTTTCATAAAGCTAAGGGAAGCAACAGATTCAGGTGACTAATGACCCTTTTCCCCTTGTCAATTCATATATTGTTATTGTTAGCGATTACAGCTGCTTTAAGGTAACAGACTGTGTATGTGCAGCAGTTTAACTGTTAGGGCACTGTTTCTGCTTGCTGTAAGAAACAATCCACATATACTGTGTAACTAATCCATTTGGGAGACAATGCAGTGCACATTCAATATACAATGTAACCAATTCAGTAAGCAGTTTACCAATACACTGAAATGTATATAGAAGTATCCTTGTAAAAAGTGAAGAATGTAAATGTATGATAGATTTCTGGTGTGTCCATGGTGAATATATATCAAATGACAGTCTACCCTCACACTGGAACAGACTTAGCAGGCACTAAAGAAACATTTAAGTTAATACTACGTTTCAGTTCACGTCTACCTCATTACTACTTTGCCATGCGTACATGACAACACTGTGAAACCTGTAAAAGCAAACATTCTCTGACTTTGCAGTCAAGACAAAATGCAAATTCATGTACACATTATATAACCAGGTCATTATCAGACTGACACTCTGCTGGACAGGAAGAACAAATGAGTTTGTCAGTCATGTGTATCAAGCAACATAAGTAATATTGCATATGCATATGTTCATGTGAGCCAGTTTTCAGTGCTGTCTTCTTTACAAAGTCAATGTCAGCAAAGTGTTGCTTCTTATTATTGTATGGATCAAATTTGTCATTCATACAATAAAACAGGCCTGACACAGATGGAGTTTATTGTTTGGATTTAGTCATTTATCATATCATTGTCTTCGAAGTATGAGAACCCATAAAGAGGAATTCGTTTTTTCAGACTGTGCTGCAAATTCCAATACTAGAACGCTGTTATTGTCTACAATGCTAATGATAAATATATAATCAATATTATTCTGGACTGTTCTCTCTAATACACAGAGAAGGCCTCCTTTTGTTAGGAAATGTTTTTGCTTCCTTTTTGAACCGCCTGACAGGGAAAAATCTTGGTCTTATTTAAATGTATTCATTCACTATTTAACAAACTCTGTCCATGATGATGGCCAAATAATTTAACTTTGTTTTCAGTACTTTATAACTTCAATCACATGATGTGCTCAGTACTGTCAATTATCACATCAAACCAGAAACATTTATCTTCCTGTTTGACTGGCTATAGGTGGAACTTGCACCTTCTTTCATTGAAAACTGATCCAGATGAAAAGTACATTCATTTATATGAGTTTCATAGAAGAAGTATGAAGTACCTGTATGACCAGATTCGTTCTTCAGAGATTCCCCAATGTTCTGTCAGATTTTCCAAAAAGTATGAGGAAATATACACCCTTTCACCCAACACCAGGGTTTTGACTGATAAATTGCATCTGTTTCCTCCCTTTTAAGAAGTGTATACCTGTACATAGGCATATATAACCCACTAAACATCTCATCCCATGCACTGTAAAAAACATGGTTAGCTAGCATTTTGTTTTATTTATTTACACAGATGACAGTAGATTTATTATTTGTAGCTTACATATTTATTTTTGTATGTATTTATTTACAGGCTGCTTATAATATATGTTGTTACATAATCACAATATTACCGAAAGCAGTTGTCAGTTAGAAATATTGTTCAGAGAGAGACAACAAAATTAACAAAAAGTTGCTTCTGGTGCACTTGTAGATTTTAAACTTTAAAACCATGGTCGAGTGAAATGATGTGTTTTGACATTGTGAAACTGTGGTTTCTTGTGATGATAATGCATTTGTGTATGATGCTGTGTGTGCTGCCATCTAAATGTGAGGTTCTGTGTTGGAAAAATAAAGAAATAAAACTCATCTATAATTTCAGCATGTGGTCTGGTTTGTCTTTGAGAGACCACTGTCAAAGTGGAATACTAGTGGTTTTCTATTTTATTTTGCACTTTTTAATTTGTTTCAATGAACATACTGTACATCTAGAAACTGGGCAGAGGAGTGTACTCTTTTGCCATTTATCAGATAATGTCAATGAGCAGCAACGGTCATTGCAACAAAATAACGGTCACCGGAAACACAACATGTCTTGGTGTAGTTGTAGCTTTGCACAGTCAGACTGTCGCTTTTAAGCTTAAAGCTACATTAGTCCATTTCTTTTCTTGGGGGAAGTTGAAGATAATGAAACAACATATTATCAGCTTGTTGCCACACCATGTGTGTTAGCTAACAGTTGCCTACACACACATGTAAGGCCAGTTTTCACTGTCTTTTAGTCCTGGTTTGGTCTCCACCTGAGAAAATGATCTGACCTTTCACTTGTTTCAGATCAGTCAGACACAGACCAGACCCATCAGCAAACAGTAGATATATCATTGCTCACTGCCTCTCCAAACCCTAAACCTTGTTAATAACTATATGTTAAAGATGTCGTATTATGCTCATTTCTAGGTTCAAAATCTTTAGTAGTTGTACCAGAACAGGTTTACATGGTTTCATTTTCAAAAAACACCATATTTTTGTCATACTGCACATTGCTGCAGCTCGTCTTTTCACCCTGTGTTGAAGGCTTTGGAGTGATACATCTTGTCTCTACAGGATCTCTGTTGGGAGTTGCACATGCACAGTTCCTAGTTAAGGACTACTAGCCAATCAGAAGCAGAGAAGGGTGAGTCAGCGAGAACCTGGTAAACACGGCTTCGGTTCAGCTGTATATGTTCCTCTTAACAGCTTAGCAACATGTACTGGAGCAAGAGTTTTCAGAGTGGTGAGTTATTAATCTGTAACAAATTTATCTTTCTTTCATAAAGTTTTAACCGAGCTCTGTCTCTACATCACAGTAACAACTTTATGTCCACTGACTGCCTGGATGGTAGCTCCAGGGAAAGGGAGAGGAGAGGTGGACGTCTGGTGGTTTTGGGGCATGTCGGACAGGGGTGATTTTAGACCATTTTTAGATTTCATTTCTAAATTTTATCTAAGCACCCCTAAAAAATAATTATTTATTAACTGTTTATTTAATAATTTATTATTTTCGGAAAATAATTTTTTAGTCCTGTAACTCTAGATTTTGGAGAACTAAGAGAAGGGACAACCAATTAACCTACAGCTTCATATGGCTTTTCTTACATTAAACGGGTTTAATTTCCCTAAATGCTGGCATTTTTCAGTTTTTCAGTTCTAATGTTTTTCCTGACTGGTCAACTGCAGTGGAACACTGTGTGTCTGTCCGTCTGGGGATGGGCCAATCTAATACTTTCAATATTGTAGGAGGATAGGAGCGGCCGCTCCCAACCTCGACTGACCCTTGTTTTTGCTGAATTCAGATAGGCTCAATGGCGCCGATTGAAGGAGTTACGAGATCAATCCAAAACCTTTTCCATCAGTTTGCTATGTTTTGTCAGGGCTGAACTCAGCCACGTTTGTGTGTCAAGTGCAACAGACAAGGGGGCGAAACTCTCTATTCTTCCTTTTACTTTACTTTAGCTGGTTGGTTGACAACTGACTTGAATAACATCAGGTCCATTTCAGCTGACCTGCCGCCCAGTCACGCATTCATGCCAAGGATGGTGCGTTCATTAACGCTGTACTGCAGCGTTATTTGGATTAGTAACTGTAATATACTGTTTTGGAAATAGTAATCCGTTACACTACTAGTTACTGGGAAAATGAATAAATGTAAAGTGAGAAAAGTAATATTAGTACAGTTTCTGCCCAAACACTGCTAACAGTAGGCCTAGCTCTGAAACTAGTTTTGATTTAATATTATACTAATAGAAATAATTTACACTTAGATTCTATGCAACCAAAATAACCATAAAGATTTTTTAATAATTAAATAATACAGACAAATTAAACTCAGTCAGCAACAGAAGATTGCTTCCTTAAAAGAGAAAGCAAGCATGTAAGAAGATTTAACTGAAAACACAAAACTGAACACATAAATTAAGAAACATTTTAACCCCCTCCCTCCTCTGAGGGAGTGAACACGAGCACACAACTCCACACTGTGTCTGACCCTAACTGGTCCACTGACCCCACAGGGGTCATGTAAACAGGGACGCTGGGGAAATGTCCATACCAAAATTTGAAATGGCTGATTTTGTCCCCACCACTTTTTGAAAGCATTTGTTAAAATGTTCTGAAACACCAAGAAATGTTAACCAACAAATGAAAATGCTTTGAGAAAAAGTTTATTTGCACATTAAAGAGGCATTATGTAGTTTCCAGCGGCCACTAGCGGTGCGGTTTTAAGATTGCAACCAGGTGTGTATACGTGTGCTCGTACGTGTGCTCGCTTGAACTCATGAGCGAGCAGAATCCGAAACACAACCGCTTTCATGCAGAAATCCTGCAATAAACGCAGGAACAACAGCATGCAGACTGTGGCTTTTCACACAGACATGTTCAGGCTCAGTTACTTCAACGTTCCCGTCTCACAGGCAGATCAACACCCGCGCCGTAACGTTACTTCATTAAGCACAGCGGGACACCGGCATATCACCACAGTACTCCTGAAAAAAGGCAGAGTGAGAGCGGCTATAGACAGGTGGGGAGCCAGCTTCCCACAACATGGTGGAAACTCAGGTAAACTCCCACTGCAATGCACCCGACAAAAGTAATACTTTCGTCAGCTGCAGGTTGAACTAATCCACGCTCGTTACACGATCACGGTACATTTACTGCATTTAGCCGACGTGCTACATCGTTAGCTCGCCTGTTGCTTTCAGTAACTATCTTTACTAT